>OMLI01021878.1:0-19611 GCA_900302605.1 Rondeletia loricata
TAGATCGGCCCAGGGCTGGACCGGCCCATTGGTTGTGTTCTTAATTGACAGTGTCAGTGACACTGGGATGGCCCAATCGCATCTTTAAACCCCTCCCCCTTGGCCTTGGGCTTAGTGCCTCCTTCATTAAACAGCGCATCTGTAAATAAGAACGCCAGTCCTGCAAAATGGATAAGACAAAACGCAAGGGAGGCGCGGAGAAATTGCGGGTCAAAAAAAGACAGGCCCTTCAGGCAGATGCTGCCAAATGTGCAAAACTAACAGATATGTTTGCTGCAGGTGCAGGACCTTCTTCAGCACCCGTGGTGGCCGATGATGTGCACAGTGAGGAGGAGGATGATGAGAGGGAGAGATGTCGCGGTAAGCAGAAGCGAATGGGCTCTCTGCCTAGCTCAACAATATGTAATGAGACTGAGATGATGATGATTAGGCTATGCTACTCTGGAGTCCAGGAACCCATTAAGATCCCCCCTTGATAAAACTGAGCAAGGTTTACAGTTTATGCAATGCTACTTTTATCTGGAAGACACTGATCATCTGATCAATCATTTATCATGTCTACTTTGTCTCTCTCTTCCTCACACACACACACAGGATGCCATCGCTTGTTTTAGGATTCATCGCAGTGAATTCATCACAGTGGAGTATACAATTTTGCAAAGCCACATTTTGAAGGTATTTATCATGTTTCCTCTCTCTTAATCTTCCTTGATTCCATCTTACTCATTACACGGCTTTAGTGTTTTTAGGGAGTGGCACGGTTGGTATACCTATTCAGGGGATCGTGAAGATGGGTGGTGTGTGATTGATTGTGGTGGGCCGGTCTGGGCCAAAATGCCAGGGCCGATTTTTTTGTCCCAGTCCAGCCCTGGATAGGGGTGAATGCTTTTCCAAACGAATTGGGTGTGAAAGACAGACAACTGTTTAAGAACAATGCCCAGTAAGAGTTTGAAAATCTTTTCCTCATGTTCTTGCCAGTTGCAATGTTGTTCAGACATCAAGACTAGCCAAGACAGTGACAGCGTGTTCTCTTCCTTCCTATCCCTTTTCCTGAGTTCACTGCTCCACTGGCTCAACCTGTGCAGTCTCTCAGTGGTTCAGATTGGCTTTAAAGAACTACGAAATGAAGCATCCACATGTCCGCTTTTTCACATACAATACCAGGGGCCAGATGATATGAGATGAGATAAATGATGCGTACACACAAAAAGAATGCATATGCCACTTTCCACACAGAAATTGGTATTTATAAAAAAGAACGTGTCGTGAGAATGTGTGTACCTCCACGTATGCTTTACACCATGTGTACACAGACTTTTAGGAGTCAGCTGAGCTGAGTTTGATATAGCAATGTGGCAAAGAGAAGGAATTTGGGCAACAACTTATTTGGAGCCATAATCTTTTCAGCACAACATAGTATCCTATTAGGTCTCAATAGAGGTGCATATGATAACATTCAATTTTTTATAGCGCGAGTAAATAGGTTTACACATTGTTACCCAAATCATACAGTAATGTGGGAAAAAGAATAACGCACATCAGATCATAAATTAGACCTACTTATGTGTTATCAATTAATAGGCTATTATGGCTCACAATATATAACACAACAATGCCAATGGCTGCTTTGGCGCTGTTAGGGGACTTTGCCTGATTTTCTGGCCCATGATGATGATTATGTCCAAACCAGGTTAAACAGGGGTGTGTTGACATTAATTTATGGCTAACTGTGGGAGTGGGCATTAGGCTTGTGCACATCGTACGCACAGTTTCACAATAAATGAGAAAGAAGAAAAGACTGCGTATGCATGTTTTCAATTTTGTGCATACACTGATTTTTTGTCTTGAATCTACACAGAGTTTTATGCATCTGGCCCAAGGTCTGCACTGCAAAAGCAAACTCAAGTGGCCTAAACCAGAGTGACAAGGATGACGTTTTACTTCTATTGCAACTAGCAGAGATTCAGTTAGGTTCTGAATTCCTTCTTGAGGACGCCCAAAGAAATCCATTCAGTCAATACGAATAGAGACAAAGCTAAAATGAACAAATAGAGGATATTCAATGTCGAGAAATAAAAGACGTTAAAAAAGCTGGTTTGTAAGCCTTTATGAGAACTTGCACCCCTTCTCTGCAAGTGCCTTGCACAGCATGCACGCATGTAAGCTGACTAGTGCCATCAAATGACCTGGAATGGCATGCAGCATTAACACTCTTTCCTTTCTCAACTCTTTACGCAAGTCAGAGGCTTGCAAGTACAAATAAAATCAGCTCAAACACACAGCTTGTCAGGAATTTTCAGAATGTTTCTGTTAATAGGTTTAATGACAGCAATTAATCTGGTCTCTGGAGGCTATTTTTCAAGCTACAACTTGTCTGCCTCTTGATGATGCACATAAGATGACGTATAATAGGAAAAGTCTGCAGTGCAACCACGCTACAGCACCAACAATTCATACTATACTGCAAACAGGAAAGCTCCTTGCATTCGTCCCTTATTTATATTGTAACAAACACAGATGTTGAATTATTTTGTTTATCATGTTGACAATACAAACAAAATCATCTAGGCACTGGCTGTGGTGTATCATTGAAGTCAGGCAACAGAAAGGCATCCGTTTCAACAAAAACTTGCAAAATGCTGCTGTAAATGGTCAATTATATGTTGATTAAGATTCAGAAACCTGGAGCCCATTTCAAATCTCTTGTACAATTTTAAAAATGCTTTGTTGATGGTTATCAGTTTTCTTAATTCTTGAAAAGTTTACTTTGAGAAGCGGCTTTTCCATCAGTGATAAAGTCAGCAAGTATTCACTTTCAGTATCCTTTTCAAAATTCTATTTTTGGGGCATAAACTGGTAGGAGCAACAACTTCAGGTAACAGCTAACAAATAGGGAAATCTAACCCATTCTGATCTACATTCTTGACTGAATTCAAGAGACTGGATACTGTCTGCTTTTTAAACCTATTATCATGACTTACTGTATATACTGTAATAACAGAGTTGTAATACAACACACCCACCTACTAGTTGGGACTGCATGTAAATATTTGGAATATAGCAGTTTGTTTATATGAGATGTTCTGAAGAGAGGCTCTGCAATGTGACAGCCTGAGATCCACTGAAGGAATCCTGTGGTCTTTATGTCTCTTTCTTCCAGGAATGACGCTTTTTATATGATCTGTGATGTTTGACTTGACAAATACTGACTGCTAGGTGTGCAGTTAACTGCTGTTTGTTTGTAAGATAAATGGGAGACCTAATTACAGCTCTGCCAATGAGGTATCTCAAAACTTTTTGACAGAACACTGTTAACATTTCTATGTACTATAAGGTGCTGTTTATAAATCAATTTGGAACTGACTTGTAATGTGTCAACTTAGTCAAGCCAGGTCAACTGAATAATATATCAGTCTGACAAACAAGCTCAGCTCCTTGTCCCATGCCCCAAAATGAGGCTTTCTCTGATGTTTGTAGTTTCTGTGACTGGACCTTGCCATTATTGACAAGCAAATTGGGAATTAGCAGTCTCAGAATTCCCTGGCATCGACCATGTGTGGTGGTAAAAACTGGTCACCCTTGTCCATGGGAACATTCCTTGCTATCGGCTATTACCGAAGAAACAAATTATCACCTTCCTTAAAGGGATAGTGCCCCAAAGTAGTACGGATTAGATTGGACCAATGCTAACAATTAGCATGTTGCCATTGGCCAGACTGTCCCCCCTGGCTAGCCTTCTTTAAAATACCCGTCTACCATATACTAGACAGAAATTGTCGTAAGATAAGAGATTACCTGTATTGTCTAGTAAGTCGTTTATGAAGATAATTCTATTTTTCAAAAGTATTCTCCATAAAAAAGGTTTTCCGTTTATTAACATATTTGAATTAATCCATAATACTTGACTATGGATGCATTCAGGAGCATCTGGTGGGTAGTACTGGAAGCTCAACAAGGCCTTCAATTCTTCTTTAAAGTTTAAATAATATTTCATTTAAAAGCCATTCAAGGTGGAGAGACTTTATCTGAAGAAAGGGAAACAGTTTACTTTCGGCAAGCTTGTTGGTTTGTTTCCCTTTACTCAAGTAAGCCTGCCACTTTGCTTCTTTATAGCACTAGAGAGCTCCTTTTAGCCAGGTATTGAGCTGCTCAACTGTGCCTGTCAGCATCCCCATGGGGGCCCCATTAACCTTGCATGGTTGAATCGTCAGCCACTGTTTGCCTTGACATGATGTCTCCAACTACCTCTAATGAGCTAAGATAAATCAGTCTATGAGTTTTTAGTGTGCGGGAAACCTAATCTCCCATGGATGATGTCTCCCACTGTTTGGGTTTACAAAATACTTGATGGCTATTCAGTGCCTGCTGGCATGCAAGGATTTGGACAAAGCCAAAAGCAATACATCCACCGCTCCCTAAAAGAGGCCTTCTTCCAGAGTTCCACCCACAAGAAGAAGCTGGTCCCTGACTTCGGGGCCAAATGAAGGCATGGCTGGGACAAATCAATTAGCCTTTTCAAATTACACAACCACCTAACAAAGTTTCTCAGTTAAAGTCTTGAAGTCTTTAGATACAAGGAAACAACTTAAACTCTGAGGGTGACTCAGTTTCATGGTTATTTGAAAAGGCTTGAGGTCAGTATGTGTGTCTCTAAGAAGAGAGAGTTGTGAATTTAACTGCAAATCCTCATTAGAAATGCAAATAGAACTTGCTGACTCAAGGTAAATGGTCGCAGTGCAACAGAGCAAAATTAAATGTTGTCTGTAACATGAGATGAAGTTTTCAGTGTTATTAATCAAGGCACTGCAACTATTTACCTTGAGTCATCAAGTTCTATTTGAATTACTACTTACTACGATTTGCAGCATTTATAAACAACAGTGAACCTAGCAGACCCAAAAATGATTATCTGCTTTTACTTTATGTATTTCATTTCTTATCTCTATAGTAACCTCTACAAACACGAAAAAGTTATATATTTTCAACACCAATTTTAAGTAAAGGAGGAATACTACTTGAGAGAAAATATCAATTCTAGTATTCTGAAGTAAAATAGAACTGTTACATTTAAGTTCTATTTTACTCTCCTTGCAAATGAAATTCAATTTTGGTTGGCCTGGAAGATCTTGTGCAGACATACTAGAGCTTCAGAGGTATTCTATAAGATGGGTTCTAGGCTGAGCTAATAAATGTTTTTGCTGTAAGATATCCCAAACTTACGTACACTTCCACAGTCTTTGCAGTCATAGAACCCTGCTTTCTGGATGGATTTTTTCACTTCCATGGAGAAGTTCTCAAACTCAGGCTTGACTGTCCTGAGCAGTGTCACAGTGTTGAGTGAAGCATAGGCTTGCCTCGCTTCATTGTCATACTTGTCTCCTCTCTTCCAGGAGCCATTTCCTAGAAATTAAGGGAGAGAGGGAGAGAACAGGGCATACATTCCAAATGCATGCCGAAACACTTGTTTAATCAAAGTGCATCCAACCGGTACCAGTACCTTAAGCTGCAGTGCACCTAAGGTATCAATGCTGAACTAGCTAGCTAGCTCCATAAATAGATATTATATTTATCCCAGAGGACTGCAGAGAAAATAGTGATAATTCAGTTGGATTTTCCTAATTATTTTAGCTTGAAACATATGCGCATGTCAAAGTAATGTAACTTTACCATAAGAGGAGGCATTGAAGAGTTCAATACTGAAGAAGATGTAATTGCCGTTGGTCAGCCGTCGTCTGTGGGCAGCCAGCATGATCTCTCGTATTATGTCTGCTCCTGTGCACATGATCACCACTACAGTAAAATGACAGACAAATGTGGTTATAAGTCATGAGCCGAAATTCATAGTTTATAGAGCCATAAACTAAAATAAAAAGCTCTCTTTCTGGAATGTTTGCAAATAATTAGATTATTTTTTAAAAATTGCCTCAAAATATACTTAAAACTTCCATCCAATGAGGGCAGCTTATGAATGAATAAGCTGTAACAGTTATTCAAACCAATTCCAAATATGTGGATGTCTAATAGCCCGGATGCATAATGATAGTAGCCACCTGGCTTGATGTCATTTCCTCCTGGACCTCCTGGACCACAATGCACTGCTTACCAAGCAACAGTTTCTAAACTGTCCTGAATGGGTTTTGACATGTGGAAGCTTTGCAGTGTAGGACGCGTAATGACCTCAATCTATATTCTAATATTCTAGATTTTTGTTTTTAAACTGTAATTGCAAATTTTTTACTTTTTAACTTTATTTAACTTTATTGTAAACTCTGTATATTCTGTAATTATATATTGTATTTGTATTTTTGCACTTGTGATAGTTGGAGTAAGAATTCCAATGTACCAGTACTTGTACTTGTTACATATGGCAAATAAAACTCTTGAATCTTGAATCTTGAATCTAGGAAGACAGCATCTTTGTGAGTCTTAAGTCTTTAGGTTTTTCAACTTAAATGTATCACAATGTATTCTCGAATGATCAGTTCAACGGGTGTGTTAAGTGCATCAAAAGGAAATTAGTTAGTCAAGAATCAGCAGTTAGACTAGAAGAACATCCACTATCATTCCTGAAATCAAATGAGCTATTTCTCTCATTGTTTAAGGGTCACTAACTGAGACTAATGTGCCTTTTGTGCTTCTGCTAATATTTCTGGTCCCATGTAAAAAACATTAATTGGTTTAACATGTTTGACTGATAATGCTTCCAAGGGAGGGGGAGAGAATGCATACCATACTCCTTAAACTTTTATAAGGCATGATGAAACACACATTAGGTAATCCTTCACATATGTGACTTATTTCATAGTACCAGGTTAATGTATGATGTAATTCTCTGATTGGCAACCCTTGTATCTAGCAACCCTGGGTACTAGAGAGAAGCAATGTGGATGCAGTTGTTTGTACCAAGCTCACATTACCTGACACTGGAACAAAGCCCACTGTGTTTGCTTTGAAAAAGTTAAATGTGTAGAGGGTCAATGGGCACAATGTTCACACAATTCTAACATAACGTGGCAATATTATGATTGCAAAGAACATGGCAACAACAGCATGCAAGAACAACTGTCTGTCTGCTAAATAAGATCATCAAAACCCAACTCTGATTACACAGACAATACAGAAATACAACAGACTAAACAAGCGGGAGGGGTCCAAATTAAAGAATAAATTTCGCAGAGGCTTTGCAGAGGAAGACACTGAAGAGTGTCAATGACAATGAGGGGAAAAGAATCCTCCATGGTTTCATATGTACCCTCTCATTAGAATACTCTTTGTGGATACCTACCAATTATTTAGCCCTGGCCATCTGCCTCTAAAAGACTAAAGTCCCAGTCTGTAATGTGATACAACACCTACTATGCTACCAATGATGGCAATGCAATACAGATTACATAAATGATTCCTTTTTGGAGTTGTGTTTATTGGAAACTCAATATCTCAGCATTGTAAGCAACCTAGTGAGCATAGTTTATGTCTCTAAATATCAACTGTAAAAACTGTCTCACACTGGGCTGATATAAATGTTTCCCTTAGTGTGCCAGGGATTAAAAATAAACAAACCAACAAAACAAGCAGCCAGATAAACAAGGGGTGCAATTGAAAATAACCCCAGTGTCCCTGTTAATAAGGAAGATTCAGAGTCTTGCTGGAACATTCCTCACATCTCTGTCACTTTAACACACCTCCTGAAATATCCCTTGAGTCAGTGGGACAAACTTCACCTCAGTCCTGCCAGCACTATAGCACCCTTTAATTACACTGAGCTCTACACACACTACTGGCCCTGTGTGTGCTCTCCAACCCATTCCATGGGGTAGCGCTTGCAGCCAGCAATATTTCAAAAATCCTGGATTTTCCCTCTTGGTAGGGCACTGATGCTAGTTACAAATGAACTCAGGAATGGGGCAGCACATGGGTGCAGTTACTGAGAGCCCACAGTGCATTTTATGTACCCTGGGTTTGCCATAAAATTGTAGAGCTAGTGCATATGCAAATAGGGGGCTGTGCCAATTTGTAATGCCATTGCTACTGAAACGAGGATTTATGTTCTCGGGGCTTTCTACAGCTTGGCAGAGTGGTGAATAGAGTAGAGAAGGTAGAGTGATGTGGAGGAAGCCTCCCTTTAAAATGATGACATTTTGGTTGACTCTGTCTCACCTAGAAAGGAGCCAAACATTTTACATGAGATACTATTGATTAATTGACTGATTGCCTGACCGACTGAATGATTGACTGACATACTGGGGGAATGATAACTTGATTGATTAAATTGCCATTTATTGTAATCAATAGCCTACTCCCTGGTTGATTACTGGTGTCATTGGCCAGATCTAGGTTGAAGCTTTAAACATTTGTGGCCATACAGTAAAAGCAAGTCATTGACCTAAAACTATGCAGGACCTCAAGGGGAGTTCTCTCTAAACACAAAGACTTTATACAGGCTCAGGACGGGAGTGCATGTCTCCAGAGGATTTGCATTAGAAATGGACCAATCACAAGAGAGGCACTCCATTTTCCCTTCTGCGTGGTTGCTTGCATGTTGTAATATTGTGCAGTTAATGGTAAAAAAAGCTGTTGATGAGGACCTTTTTATCAGCGAAGCATCAGATGCTGATAAAGTGATATAAACATAACTAAGGATGCAGAAAAGAAGAATATGAACTGCTCACCTGAAAATTCTGGTTTGTTTAATTCTGAAATCTGAAGGCACATGATAATCCTAGATCTAGTAATGTGCTGTCACATTACAAAAATACATTGCATTCAAAATCATTTTGTGATTTATGTGACAAGCTTCAGCATAAATAATGTTATGTATGTCCCTCTCAGAGAATATCTTATCTGATATCATACATGTTTGTACATATTATGTAAAGTCTAAAAAATATAAGGCAGGATAGAGAGGTTTTCATCATTAATGGACAATGGCCCATTATCTTAAAGAGCTAAATGAATTCCTCAGTAAATCTTGCAGTACTTATTCAAGATTAGCTGATCTTGTGCCTGTGAAGCCATGTCAGTGCTCTTATTTGTGTTTTCATTCCATAAACTTCGATTCTGCTTCATGATATGCCATGGCCTGTGCAACATGTTCAAAATGGAAAAAGAACACAAGGCCATGATAACAACACAGACATTGCAAGTAGGTTATGAATCAAAGACGTCAGCTTCGCTGGAAAAGGTCCCAATGACGTCTTCATCCTTGATGAGAAGATCCTTAACCTAGTACACCTCAGGCTATAAAAACTAAAACCTACTGGCAACAGAGCTCCAATCACTTGCAATTTGATGATTGAGCAGTGCAAGGAAGATGTAATATATTCCATTAATAGGAGCTAACATGTAAAATGTGGTTGCTTCTCAAAAACAAGCAAGGGAAGGCTTACATTTTGCTTGAAACATAAGCACACTCGGGTTCATGTTAACTCTAGGCTTGGGTTTTCTGATCACACGGTTTTGGTGATGTATCTGAAAATACCACAACATGCCTCAATGCCACATAGCAATACTGTAACCTGAAACTTTGAAAAAATACTACACATGAACATAATGACACTATATACTCAAGAGAATTAAAGTATTTGTGAATACTGTGCTACAGATGTGTTAGTGACAGAATGATTGACGAGTTGACTGACGTGATTGCCAAGCCATGGTGAGGCTGGTTGGATGATCACTTTTGGCAAAGCTTAGAAATGCCACACTATCATGAAATATGAAATCCTTAATTTATGTTTCCCAAATGTGGAGTTAGGGAATTAAAGCATGGAGTTACAAGAGAAAGCAGGAATTATTTATATTGGTTATTTAGTCAAATACACACATGCACAAAAGTGTGATTTTGTCACTTGTCCTTGAATAACATTTTTGTTGCAAGCCCCAATCAAATATGTGCTGAAGCAAGCAAATACTTTTGTGCCTCTCCACCCTAAAGTTGCTCAATTGTGCTTAAGTGAAAAGCCTTACAACCTTTGCTGAAACCCTTCAAACCTCACAATGAAGCACCTGGCATGCCTGGAATACTAATTCCCATGCCATTCGGTGCACTTTGTGGCTCTGCACCATTTAGCATGTCTAATATATGCTAATGTATACAACAACCATTTCTGTAATATATGGTAATGTAATCGGGAACTGTTATGACCACAGGATTGTAGCCAACAAGGTGGTTATCGGTCTTGAAGAGCCATCGCAAACACTAGTACAGCCTTGACATACACTTATCCCTAAGAAGTGTATTTTCCCAGCCTCAGGTCAACAAAATATGGTGCTGTCAAGTCAACAAGACTGGCTTGCTCATATTGCCTTCACACACACACGCATACAAGTATATATGCACAATTTCACTATGCAGCTGCCAGAAGAATTTTGCATAATTTGCTGAGATAGTACTTAAGACCTTGAAAGATCACTATGTAAATGGTGTACAGAAACGTTCTAAGAAATGTCAGAACAGGTTTGGGGTTGTATAGCTGAAGGCATGCATAGGGTTCTCTCCCCAAGTTATGGAATTCAGGC
The DNA here is from genome assembly GCA_900302605.1 of Rondeletia loricata. Lineage (NCBI taxonomy): Eukaryota > Metazoa > Chordata > Actinopteri > Beryciformes > Rondeletiidae > Rondeletia > Rondeletia loricata. The sequence goes on from OMLI01021878.1 coordinate 10,519, forward strand.
CAGTCGTTACGCAGCATTCAGTACAAAGTACCATTTGAAGAGTTTTCATCCAAAACACTTTTGCATTTTGAAAAAAGTATTACTACATGGCATTCATGACTCAATATTTTAAAAAGATGACATTCCATGCTACTGATTTGTATTTTGGCAAGGTCTTCAGTTAGTTAAATACGTAAAACTTTTTTTTTTTGCACTATGTTTTTGCACTATGTTTTGGTCTTGTTTATTGCACTGTGTTGTCTGTTGTTTATTGTCTTGTCTTGTTTTGCACTGTGTAGTCTGCATGTCGCACTGTCTTGTATTTTGTTTTGCACCAGGGGCCAGGAGGAACGCCATTTTGTTTCTCTATATATCTTTGTATATGTCTGTGTTTGTATATGTCATTATATATATATATATGTATTTTGTATACAGATGGGATGACAATAAATTTGATCTAATCTAATAGAATCTAATCTAATCTAATATCCATAATTACTTTACTTTCTATCAACAATCATTTTGTTAGCCATTTACCATGTAAAGCACTTTGTAACTTTGTTTTGAGAATTGCTATAGATATAATGGGGGGGGGGCTCTGTAGAACACACTAACTAGACAGTGTCACTATATGATTGATGTATGTATGTTTTGAGGTTCATGAGGATGTCATGCCTTTAAGGGATTTTCACTGGCAAGCTCTTGGCAGATTTAAAATTGGTCTTATATTAGATAGCCCTTTTGAAGGACTACCATCCTGTCACCCATAGTCTGGCAAATTATGCAGAATAAGACAGCGTTCAAGGTATTGCATGACTGTAAATGCTCTCCTAACCATGCACCAGGCTTTGAGTGTAGGCCAGGTCACAGCTCTAGGCTTGGCCACATATGGAGAGAGGCAGTCCCATCTCGCTGACTCGCTCTCTATCAGTCTGTCTGTTTGTTGGCAGTTTTTGGGCCCCTCCATTCCAAAGCCATACTAATAATTCCAAGCAGCCAACCCATGAGGCTCCTCTCTTCAGTCTGCTGCCCATAGACATGAGAGGATGACTCCATGCAAATAGGAGGCAGGATGTTATGTAAGCCCGTCTGAGTGATGAAAGGTGGGGGGGTGGGGGTGCCCATAAAGAATTTCCCTTCAATGGCTGTTCAAAGCCTATGACATGAGGCATGGCATGAGTGGCTTTGGATAATTTTTCAGAACATGGCTTGACCTTGGCTCTGCAGGAGACAATGGACTGAGTTAGTGGGCAGATCTTTTGACATATGGGGCCTGTCTCATGAAGCAAGATTAGTGGGTTAACGAGCTAACTTTGGGCTTAACCCTGGTTTTTCAATCTCACGAACATGGCTCACTTTATAGCGGAGTTGATCACCATGGTAACTTAGGCTGCACAGCTACCCTGCTTCGGAGCAGGTTACGTTCAGGCTATCAGATCCAAACTTAGAAAAAGCCCACCTACTCACCAATCAGCTCTCAGGAAAAATTGCGTCACCACTCCTAGTAGATCCCGTGGACTTTTTTTAAATAACCATTATTGCAACAATTTCATCTCCAAAATCAGATATGAACAAAAACATTGCATTCAAATGAACGAGACAAGTAATAAAAAGAACTGTACTGGGTGATACTGTTGAATTAACAGATAGTAAGAAGGACCGTTCGCAGGGCAACGGTGTATCGGCACTTTCCTTTCCCTGATGATTTATTAGATCAGAGATATAGCCTAATAAATGTTTGTAGTGTTTCCAGACCATTTGCCCAATCTGGCTATAAAAGACGGCTTCTATCAAATAGCAGGTAGTTGACGGCAGTTATCAATAATGAATTAAATTTACTGTTGCATATCAAATTAAATTTTTTCATATGATTCCCGAGACTGATTGATGCAAAATGTTGCATTAATATTGCACCTATATTCCATCACAGCAGCCCTGAGGAACATGAGGCGACTTTGTGAATAGAAAATCTTTTCACAGCCTCAATGTGAGGTCACAATATTGTATCAGTGAATATGCCTACTGTGTCTTAATTACTGGTGTAGTGATAAGCCTATTCATTTACACATTTACAACATCTGCAATTTTCCTTCTGCAGTCCTCCCTAGCCTTGGCAGCAGCGTTACTTTTTGCTGTTACCGTGTTTTTGTATTGCTCATATTTATTCATTATAATAGTTTGTTCTTCTTGAGAGAATATATAAAAGTTAGTAATCAATTTCTTTCCCATAAACACTTTTAGTCTACTTAATGTGCTGAAATTGTCAGCAGGATCTACATAATCCCAAAATTATTCAGTCTATTGCTTTTATTGTTTGATTATTTTCTAATATTTGTATTGCTTCTTTTTATATTCTAGTTGTGTGCTTATACTCTATTTCCTTTTCCCCGCTGAAACACAGTAGCCTACTTTTGCCGTCACAACGACCTTATTGCCTCCACGGTGATCAGTACCTAGTTTCATCTTATCTCATATTAAATAAGCTAAATACTCTGCCTCTTTCATGTGAACGCGCTCATAGCTGGATATAGGTAATATAGGTAAATCCTGGGTTGACAAGCAGTTGAACCAGCTTCGTGAGACCGGGATTGCCATTGTTAGGTTTTGTCAAGCCATCTAACGCAGAGAAACCCTCGGTATGTTAAGCTTCCTTAGTTGGTAGTATACCCCCCAGCTATAGGGATTGCCATTGTTAGGTTTTGTGAAGCCAGCTGTCACAAAGATAGCCTGACTATGTTGAACCGGCCTCGTGAGACAGGCCCCAGGGCAAAGCCAAGAACAACAGTGGCACAGATGTAGCTGCCTGGACCCCAGAGGACATGTCCTCTTTTTGGTGAGAACAACAACAGGGGCCAGCATCTTGCCACAAGATGAAAGGATTGGCAATGGAATGGCTTTATGTTTGTGGCATGGGGAGAACATGGGGTGTCATTGAAAGTGTTCGGCCTCTGAAACACAGTAAAGTTTAGTAAATAAGTAAGTACGTTTTATTTATATAGCACCTTTCACGAGCAGAGTCACAAAGTGCTTTCACAAGCAATAATAAAAACATAGCCTACATTTAAAAAAGGAAGTTCTCACCTTATGACAATACCCTGAGAACCTGGTTAAGGGAGGAGGAATTTAAGTGGGCAGCAACTAACACAGAACAACATCAAAACCCCTCAGAGGAGAAACATATAGCAACTTGTCAACAGAAACCAGCTTTCAACTCTTTTCACCACCCGGTATTTAAACTGCCAGACTGTAAAGATGAGTTGTCCGCTGTTAAGTAACTATGGCAACAGATAAAGCCCCTGCTCTGCACAAAACACGAGGCTGAGTCATGGGTAGGCTAATTAAACAGAGGGCTTTTATTGGTTTACCAACAATAGATAAGATTGTAAATGGCGGAATGTAATGTCTCACTTAGGCTATTACGTTTGCGAGAGGCATGCAAGTCTCTGAACGTTAGACTGAGTATGAGAACTAATCTGAGGCTACATGACATGCTTACTGTGGGAAAGCAGAGCTACTCGCGTGGATTCCTCACATAGTTGCAAATCTGCAAATCTGCCCAGAACGGGTATTCACTAATGCATAAAACAGCACACATTCCTGATGTCAGACAAGTGTTTCGGCAAAAGGCGGGTGGTCACTAAAAACGATATTACCTTCAGTATCATAGATGTTTTGGAGGACGTCGTCGGTGTCCAAACGGTCCTCTTTGGAATGAATGGCGTACGTTTTAATGTTATATTCCCCCAAAAGATGGTATACCCCTTCCAAAGTAAAGAAACAATTCCGCTCTTCCTTGTCGTCTTCATAAACCAGCAATGCGCCCTTCCAGGTGAAGTGCTGGAACATCGCAGTGAACGTCTCTGCCATTTTCAGGTAGGAGGGAGCAATGCGGGTCAGGTGGGAATACTCCGTGTTCTTGTTGCTGAAGCCGGTGGCCAGGGCACCTGCTGAGATCACCGGGATGTTCCAGTGGGAAGCCAGTCTCACCACCGCCGCTGCCGCGTACTCGCACACAGGACCGAGAATCAAATCCGGCTTCTTTTCGCATGACTTGTCCACCAACGTAAATAGAGCATCATTGGCGCAATCGGAGTTTTCATACTGTATTTTGAATTGGAGCCCGGAATACTGCCCTCCGTCTTTTTTTAACCTCTGCTGTGCATACTCTATTGCCGGTGCGACTCTTGGATATGAAAAAAGGTAGGAGTTATTTTTTGGCAAAATCACCAATACCTCTACGTCCTCGGATATAGTGTTTGTCCTAGCTGGTTTCAAGACCAGCAAAAAGTACAAACACAATGAAATGAAATATGGCATGATTTAACTTTAAAAGTTCCACTTAGTATCAATAATCATACAATATTGGAGAGATGTTCTTCAAATGTTTCTTTCTCCAAGTTGGCTCCACTTGGTGGTGCACAAGCCTAAGCCTAAGTCCCAAACAGTATGCCTTCCGACGTGAGTAAATAGCCTAATGTTAAATAATTGTATTTGTCTTTGAATAAGCAAAATTGTTCAAATGTAGGCTGTGTGTTTTATTCAGCATTGAGAGTTCCTAGAAGCCTCCTGAACTTGTTAAAAAATATATCCCTCTTATCTCTCTAATTTATCCTGTTTCCCCCGGTGATTCCTCCAGTTTAAACAGCTCATCCAGCCACCACACACGCTGGCTCCGGCCAGGAGTTTTGAAGCATCTTTTCATCATTATTCCTGCGTCATCTCAGTGCTGCCCACCCCTTTCTTAAAGCTACACACAAGCACAGGCCAACCCAAGCCAACAAGACTTGGGGGCACTTACACACAATGTAGAAAGTTCATGTAATTTTGCGCACGTATGTGGGAAGGGAGATTAAAGCCCATTTGATATGCCTATAAAACATCTTATGAAATGTGAAATGGCTTTTGTGTGTTAGGTTTTTTTATGTGCTGGTTTTACAAACTGCTAACATGTACACTACACATAGGCCACTATGTATATTATTGAAAGTCACTGTTATACATGATACACATGATAGGTCTACACTAAATCTATCAGGTAAAAATGCAGTTAAAATGCATTCAAGACAAACCTGAGGAGAGGACGGTGTCATAATGTGAATTTTCAACACCACAGTTCAGGCTATTGTGACAACACAGCCATCTCCTTTCTCTACATTATATTTAATAACGCCCATGTGTGTCAGTGTGTATCTCTAAGTTATGAATATCTCTCTGGACCAATCTGACCAGGACAAATTCCTGTACATTTATTGTTCCTGGTTAAACTGACTCTGACAGGCCGTAGGCAGCTCCCAGTTTTGATTGGCAGTGACAAAACTGTCTTCTCATTTCTTTCTTGAAGCTTGGAGGATGCATCAATTCTGGTTCTGACCTTTATGGAATAGCGCTCAGAGGATTTTTACTGAGAACCATCTGGTGGGAGTACACAAAACACAGCTCTCCTCAAATGTTTCTGTAGAACATCCCTACTATTTGAAAGGTTAAATCTAAGTGATTGATTTGTGTTTAGTGTGTGTAGATTAATATTGACAAATAATATAAACAACTCACATCTTCTATGTTGCAATGGATAACACACTTAAAAATGCTAAAATAACAGCCCTGCATTTATCATGGCACATTAAGATGTGTGGCAAATGACTCACCTACCAAGTCTGTCTCCCATGCAAGAAAATTTGTTTGCTGGCAAGTGGAGGGTAATTTATTGACATACAAGCCAATGTTCTCCACAGCTCTCATTACACTTAAAACTATTAACTAATTACATGAAAAAGTGGCTTATATGTAATGCAATTCTGTGCTATATTTACCTAAAGTGTTTAGGCTGTCCAAAATTACACCAATGAGTACAATTTGGAGATATTTCACAATTAAGGTAATTTACATTAACTCCTAACTCTTAACCTTGTTGTCTAATTTTACAACATCTTTTAGCCGCGGGTGTAGCTTAGTCCCTGTGGGAACTCATTTAATCACAGATGTTTGATCATTTCTAGAGAATTTTCTAAGGCGTTAAACTGTATTACGCACATTACCTGCATGGGTCTAGTTGGGTCTAGTCTATTGGAGAATACTTGACTACTGTTGCTTGTGTGTGTTTTATAATTCTCTGTACAGATGGCAGGTTATTTTTGTATTTAATTTTTTTAATCTAATAAAGCTGCTGGTTTTATGCAGGGTTTATGACCACCGCTCTTTTAAATTAAGTAGAGTGCTCATGTAATTGCAGCCATCAATCAGGCACATTGAGATGAGTGTGCTTTGCAGTAATGCTTCAATATTCTGATTCGGATCAGTTACTGTGTACAGTAGATATGAACCTATCCAATGGTATAGCTCTATTACAACAGAGAAATGCTGCAAATGGGTCCAAGCTGTGAGTAGTGTTTTCCCACCATTTCATACCACTGATCAAGGAAGGGAAACTGCAGCAGGTTTGTTTTGCCTGTGTTGTCATGATGTGAATTGGCAATGTGGTATGAGAACTACACCAGGTAATATGTTGGTCAGTAAGAGACAAGGTTTAAAGCATTGGCAGTTCTGGTTAAGTACTGCTCCAGAGCAGACCTCAGAAACAAGTATGATACTATATCTTGTGTAGGGCTTCAGCTTCTTAATTTAACTACACTCTTATGCCTACATAGACATAATCTCACAAGTAGGTGTTTGGTTGTCAACACTGTCTAGACTGTAAAATTGTTATACAACTGATAGCTTTGCATGCTAACAGGCATAAAGAAAATGACAAACCAATGACTGGCCAGTTAGCTGTACAGTGCAAGTGCCAAAATTGGGTTTGTGGATCTATAGGCTCTAGAAAATCTCTGAGATTAGCATCTTTAAAACAACACATTATAGCCAATTATTTCATTCAAAAGTTTAAACTCCACAGTTTTTATTAATAGGCTTGTGCTACAGTATACATTGTGTTTATAATTTATTCCAGTTATGTTCCATCAGTGAATTTTAAATAGCTTGAATCATTAATGTACCCATGAAGGTCATGAAGGAAAAAGTTGAAAATAGCAAAACAAGGACACAGTAAGATAATAAAACTTATACACAGTGACCCTTTATGTTTCTCAGTAAATGGCATCAAAACGTGAGACTGAATATGAATATCACTGTTCAAGTCTATCTGATGTAGTGAATGAGTGGGAAGTGAAGGGTAAAGATGCCTAGACACGAGTCATTGTTTGATAGATAGTGACAGCAAAGGGAGATGAAGATGCAAACATATTGAGCTCCTTCTATCGCAATTAAACACTATGGCTATGGGACTGGAACCACCCAGATAAATGCCATGTGGCTTTTACCTGGGTGTATCTGTGTCAGTGGGTTTGGTAACAATGCTCATACACAAGAAGAGTGTGATAGATTGACACAGATCATGTCTTTAGTGAGTGCATCCATTGGAACAGTTCAGAAACGTGATTGCACTACACAATGACTGCTCATGACTCAAGTCATTAACAAGTCTGTAAGAGCAATTCTTCACCTATTGTTATGCTGCTAGTGACATCTGGTGGTCATTTCTTGGTACTACTGTTGTAACTCATTTTTGAGGGTATATTCTGCTGTGACACATTTAATATTGTAACTTCTGTTTTTAAAGGTACATTCCATTCAAACACTATGATTACTACTACTTATACTTTTAACAGGTTATTGACAAGACCATGGTGACTCCTACCAAAACTGCCAGGAATCTTGGTGTGATTCTAGACAACTGTCTGTTTGCTCTCTACAACCAACCAGACCATTCCTTACCAGGGACTCTGATCAGCTCCTTAATCAAGCTTTAGTCATCTCCTGTCTGGACTACTGTAACTGTAACTACTGTAAATCCTAGCCGGCCTCCTAAAATAATTCATCCAGAACACATAGCCCACCTTGAGTTCAACCTCCCCAAATTCTCCTTTGTCACTCCCTTCATATAGTCCTTCCATCCCCATACCTCCATGCCCCATACCCCTGGTGTCTGCTGACACGGTTCGCTAGTTAATGTTTAATTATGTAAATAATTAATCATTGATTAAACACTAATTGATATATTACTGGTATGTTCCCATGTTATTTCTTTATATGAGCATACATACTACATAATTCATTAGCATTATAATTACCAGTGGATACCAAAGAGGTAATTAATACATAAACTGTGACATAATGACAAATTAAACTGTCAGTTAAGAATGTCGTTCTTGATTCATTAATAAGTGCTTAGTCACTTATCAGCATATTACTTAATAGTGACTAACAGGTAGTGAGTTAGCTAACTAATATATCAATCAGTGGTTAATCAATGATTAATTAACTACAGAATTAAACATTTACTAGCAAACCATAATGTAAAGTGTTACCATATCACTTGCCTACATGGATCCTGATAAGTTAAGCCTATTGCATATACAGGTGCATCTAAAAAAATTCGAATATCATGGAAAAATGTCCCCGTAATTTAATTCAAAAAGTGAAACGCTAATATATTCTAGATTCATTACACAGAAAGTGAAATATGTTGGGTTCCAAAACCCTACTAGTTCGTTTTCAGACCCACAACCAAATGAGAACAGAATAACAGGACTCAAACCATAGTTTAAAGCACTCCCGGGGAGAGACGGAGGAAGAGCCCATTGACTGTTCCAAACCGCTCTGCCTCAGCCCCTCCCTTACACAGCGCTTTATTCAGGAAGATAAGAAGTTACAGTCACATGCTGAGCCCTGGCTCAGTAACTTTCCATGGAGTCTTACAAGATTACAAGTTCTATAATAATCATATAATATTTAGTGGATCAACAATAAACAAACTGAAAACATATTAATTAAAACCTAACATTCCATCCTGTTTTTCATTTTGTAACTAAGTTTTTCTCCATTCAGATTGAAATATCTAATCCCTGCTTCTATGTCCTGTGAATTCCATTTTTCAGTCAAAGGAAGACCGAATATCATTCTATGAACTAATATTATCTCTAAAGACTGATAAACCAGGCAAAACGCCTCTCTCTGGATGGAATTCGCAGAACATAAGCCCACCCCTTTTGTCAAACCTCCGATCCGATCTTGACTTTGGTCCGGTAAAAGGCAAAAGTAGGCTTCTACTCTTTTATC
>OMLI01021890.1:8306-22619 GCA_900302605.1 Rondeletia loricata
TTAAAGGTGCTATTAGCGGCCGCAATCCATTCTTTGTGAATTCGCCCCTGTGTGTCCTGGTTCTAATGCAAACAATCTTTCCTTTTCTGCATCGGATGCGCTGTGTGATTCAAAAGTTGTTTATTAAAACAACATTCTCCTATTTTGTGTGTGAAGGATTGTTTCTTTTTGTCATGGTATCGAAAGAGGTATCGAGTATCGTGTATTTGAACTGGTATTGTATCGAAGTTCACAATTCTGGTATCGTGACAACCCTAATCCACATGCAGTGTGTATCTGTATTTGTCATGTATATTGTCATTGTCCTGCAGAAACTATATTGTACCTCCAACTACCTTGTAACATTGTCCGCAAGAGTAAAAATTGTTTTCATGAGACTGAGATCTAGCCAAATTTATAAATTCTGTATATTGTAAACCACATTTTCTCAAATCCTGAAAAGCAGACTTTTAGAAGATCTGCCGGCCACTGGTAACAAGTAAGTGTTTTGAAATGTTGTGTGTGTTTGAAAAAATGTGCATCCTACTTGGTGTGGGTTCCAGTCGGAGTCGAAGATGACCACCGTGTCGGCAGACTGCAGGTTGAGGCCCAGGCCTCCGGCTCTGGTGCTCAGGAGGAAGATAAAGTACTGGGACTCTGGGTCATTGAACGTCTTCAGTAACATACCTCTATCTTCAGCCTTGGTGGTGCCTGAGACGAAAGGGGAGTGAGAGAAGGGAAGGAAAAGTGTGAAAGAAAAAAGAAAGCAAGAAAGAAAGCGAGCAAGACAGAAAGGAAGCAAGCAAGCGAGCAAGAAAGAAAGAAGGGAAATAAATAGAGGAGGGTCAGGTGGTATGAAAGAAATGGAATCGGGTTAGCAGAGAGAAGGAAAAGGAATAAAGTCCAATGAGAAAAACGTAACAGAGTGACGCATATAGACAGACAAACTTGTGTACACATACAACCACTCTCTGACACAAATACAAACACACACTCTCACCATCAAGGCGCAGGTACTTGAAGTTGCGGTAGGCAAAGTAATCCTCCATGATGGTCATGAGTGAGGTCATCTGACAGAAGAGCAGCACTTTGTGGTTGGTGGCTCTCAGCTTGGGCAGGATACGATCCAACACCTCAAACTTCCCCGATGCCCGATACAGGTCAGGACTGACGGAAGGGAAGGTATATAGGGTTACAGATAGTGAGTTAGTGAGTTAGTGTGTATGTGCTGTGTGCACATGCCCTAAAGTGGAATACAAATACATTTAGCACTTACCCTTGGACTATCCCACCAGAAAATCCCAAATGCTCAGAAAAGGATTCCTGTAAAAATAGTCACACATTGAATCCACATTATCTCTAACAACGTCATGTATACACAGTCATATAGTTCAGTGACTGTGGCTTTGAAATGAAGCTCATATTGTGTATTTCCTACAGTGTCCACAGAAGTCTTATAGCTCCAAAAAGATGTCTATGGGTTTTGGGGGGATTTTACAGAGCATTTTGAACGGTTTAGCTTGGTCCCAAGATCATGAAGCATCTTCTACATATGAGAGACAACCAGAGACATTGCCATCTGTCAATTACAGTGAAACAAATGAATAATTGGAGACAAAATGTTTCTCTGACATCGATAGCATGACACTCCACAGTGGTACCTCTATTTGTTGGAACATGTATGGGTGGTTGCAGATTTTCCTCAGCTGCATGATGGTGTTCATCAGAGTCTTTGTGCCTCCTTTACCCTGGAATACACAATAACACAAAATGTATGCCGTATAATCGCTTTGTATCACATCTTATCCTATTATATCAAATATTTCCATGCTGCACAAACTCCAGACCAAAAAATCTTTTGATTCTGGACAGAATGGAGACAGATGACGCCCTGACCTTCTTGTCTTTCTCTGATCCATCCGTCAGCAGGACCCCCTTGGCCTGCATGTGCCTGTACAGCACCCTCTGAAGAGACGACATGTCACACTTGATCACATACTCCACCTGAGGGAGAGAAAGGAGAGGTTGACTCAAAAGCTAGAGATTTGTTCACATGCTGTGACATAACTTTCCAATCCGTTTCCAGGTGTAGATAAATTAACATACCATCCATTAGGAGGTCATCGGGACTAATCTGTTTGGCTTGTGGGTGTGTGTGCATGTTTCTGCATGTGCGCATGCTTGTTTACGTGTTGTGTGTGCTGTGACAGGTAAGCCATGCCTTCTCTGGAAGCTGTGCCTCCACTTCCTTCTTCAGCCTGCGTAACAGGAAGGGGCGGAGCACTTTGTGGAGACGACGGATAATCAGGATGGTCTCCTCTTCGTTCAGGTCCACCTGGAGAGAGAAAGAGAGAGAGAGAGAGAGAGAGAGAGAGAGAGAGAGAGATTAAAGTTGAGACGACTTCCGTAGTCGTCCAGAGCTGCTACCTGCATCATGTTTTGAAATCAGGGCCTAAATATATCTTCAGTTCAATCAATCATTTCAGTTTCCAAAGCTCTTTTAATATGAATGCTCATTTGGGTTGACGCCACCTCCTGCTCGTCGCCGTCTGTCAAACGCTTGCTGATTTATGCCATGTGAAAATAACTGAATCACATTAGCACGTTATGGGTACAGATCTGTACTGCGATGTGAAAAGGCTGACAGTGAAACCCGCACACCTTCTCTCCAGTCATGGCGAAAGGGGCATTGAACCACTGTTCGAAGGTGCTGCAGCTCTTGAAGATGGTGGGCAGGAGGAAGTTGAGCAGCGCCCAGAGCTCAGGCAGTTTGTTCTGCAGCGGAGTGCCGGTCAGCAGGACCCGCCGCGGGGCCAGATAGTGGGTGTTCAGAACCTGGGTCAGCTTACAGTGGTGGTTCTTCATGCGGTGGCCCTCGTCCACTATCATGTACTTCCAACGGATCTGGTGGGGTTGGAGGTGAGGGGGTAGGAGAGGCAGGAAGGAGAGGAGAGGAGAGGAGAGGAGAGGAGAGGAGAGGAGAGGAAGATCATAAGGTGCACGGAATCCAACCTTGCAAATTCTGCAGATCTAAAATATTGGATAGGCATAACAAACATCCAAAATCTGCCTGATGATACCACACTATCGCTTCATTGCGTATGCCTATCCAAGCCAACCCAAAACACTAAGTGCTAATAAGGACGATTTCTTGTCCAGTTTCTTCCCATGACCCCAGTTGGCCCGGTCCCGAGCCAAAGCCAGAGCCAGCGCTTGGGGGAAACTCTTGGCTGCACCCACCTGGCAGCACAGTCAGGAAGCCTATATGACTACACGAGCAGCATGACGGCCACAGAGGACAGTGGGAGACGCAGTTCAAGTATACAGGTGGAGAGAGCACTGAGCACAGGGGGCGGTCAGACTGGCCAGGAACAAAGACTTTTAGAAGGTTGAGGGGGTGGGAGAGAATTGTCTATTTGCTTGCCTGTGTGTGTACAGTATGTTTATGTGTGTGTGTGTGTGTGTGTGTGTGTGTGTGTGTGTGTGTGTGTGTGTGTGTGTGTGTGTGTGTGTGTGTGTGCCCGCCTGCCTGTGTGTATCTCACCTTGGCCAGTACTTGTTTGTCCTTGATGATGTACTCGTAGGTGGTGAGGAGGACGTTGAACTTGCCGCTACGCAGTTGGGGGACGAAGGCTCGTCTGGCAGCAGGAGACCCCTGAGGACAAACAAACCAGAAACAACTTTAATATCTAAACAGAGACGATTTTGATATGAGAGCTATGTTGCAATGCAGAGACCTTTAGGTACTGGCTACATATACGTACCTGATGATGGCTTATGCCCCATGTTTGTACATGTAACTGTCCCTGTGTGTAAATATGTAAGTACTGCTTCCTGTATGTCTTTTGTGCACTATATGCTGTTTGTCTTGCACATACAAATATATCATTAAAAAACTACACAAACTACAAAAAGAGATCACTTCCTGAACTAGAAAATAATATTTTGCCACAGGTGTGACACATACAATTGATTAGGCTGTTTGAGGAGGTTTTTATATATCGGCCCATACATTTGCACTGATTGTATGTCCTGATGAAGGTCACGTAGGACAGAAAGTTTGACAATTCAAGAACAAATAGTTTTGGCTTTGATAAAGTGTGTGGAAGCTGTTTTCCTTTCTTAGTCCTGCTTTTCTTCTAGCACCTTTTCTGAGTCTTTCTGTGTGTGTGGCGTTTTTCTTATAGTAGCCTATATACAGGAAGTAAAAAAAGTTTGGGTGGTGTGGCTGCTCCAAACTCACCTTGTAGGACACTTTAACAACCGTCGGTGCCCACTTGTCAAACTCATACACCCAGTTAGAGAGAGTTCTGTCAATGAGAGAAGAACTCAGCTCAATTGTCAGTCACAATTTCTTCGGAATAATAAGTAATACTTTTGATGAGTGACTTTATTTGTAGTGTTTGTGTAGATAATTGGCAAGATGGAGAAAAATAAAACATACAGAAAAAAGAATACTGCAAATAATGAGGTTTGGCTCACGAGAGAGGTACAATGATGAGGTAGGGTCCATTGAGGCGTTTGTACTCCATGAGGTACGTGATGAGGGCGATGGTCTGGATGGTCTTTCCCAGACCCATCTCATCAGCCAAGATCCCGTTCAGGTTGTTGTTGTACAGGGACACCAACCACTCCAGACCTTTAATCTGACAGACAAGGAAGGTTAGACATGAGAGTGACGAGAGGTACAGAAACGCTGTTGTTGCAATTCCTACTGGTCATAGATTACTTAATGCCCCTTTTAATGTCTTCTTTATTGATTGTTTGTAGTATCGAGATGCACAGTTTAGCATGTAACGGAACGATAAAGAATCAGGGTTAAGAGTTAGGCTCTCTTTATCATGTCTTTGCGTCAGCTTGTTGTACCTGGTACTGCTTGAGCTGTCCGTTTATCAACAGAGTGGACTGTCTCTCCACCTTCTCTGTGACAGCGTGAGCCACAGAGTAATAAGACTGGAGCCCTCGGGCGAACGCCGCACTGCCATACTCATCATCCACATCCTGTTTAGCATGCCTGTGGAGGAAACACATAATGACATATCTTCAATTATGTCATATATGCCATTTGGTGGACCCATTTGGTGCAATTCAGAAAAAGTGGTTGTTAATCCTAGGAGATGTGTCTTATCAGTGTCTTTCCGGTTTATTACCTTGCTTGCTCTCCTCTCTCATGCTCGTACATCCTGCATCTGTTTTTTTTTATGGCGTGGAGGTGGGAGAGGGAGAGAGAGGTGAGGGGGTCAGGGTGTTTGGAGTAGGAGAAAGGGGAGCCAGGCCTCTTTATGCTTCAGGACCGACACAATCCACCAGAACTCTGTTAAATGGTTCACCCAACACTGGTATGGGTTGCAACGGGGCAACGGGCACAGCTTGCTTTGGCTTACCGACAGACTGGCAAACATGGCAGGTTTTGCAGTGATATGTAGCATCCTGTCTTAAACCAGGCCAAAAGAAGTTTTGCAACACTATCACAAGTCCTGTTGACCCCGAGATGGCCAGCCATATTACCATCATGGGCCAACCTGTGTATCTCTTGCAGAAGCGTCACAGGGACAACTATTGGAGATACACTCGGCCAAACATCATCCTCAGTGGCGTGTGGCTGCCATTTCCTCACCAAAATGCCACTCTTCTCAAAGTAACCCACGGGAACCTTATCACACTCCTCTGAACACATCTCAGCAAAAAGACGGGAGAGAGAAGTATCTTTCCTCTGTTCAGCAATAAGCTTCTCATGAGACATTTTAATGCCAACAGTAGGGATTTTTTCAGACTTTTCAGACAAACCACCTTACAGTCCCATGAGTGCGCATGTGTTTTAGTATGGGTGGCCCCAGTGGGAACTGAACCCAACAACATGGCGATGACAGTAATGAAGGTAAGCCATGAATGTGGACTCACTCGATGATGTGGCGGACATCCACCTCTGACACGTCCTCGCTGTCGGGGTCTGGAATCTTCTTCTTTTCCTCCACCGGAGCCGTCGATGGCTGAGGCTCCTCCTCTTCCTCCTGCCAGAGGGCGGGACCAACAGCTTGTCAGTCAAAGGGTGCCTCTTCTCCCACTGGAGCAGTGAATAAGGAAACTGGCTTCAAAGATGCTTTACAAAACCCACCTCTTCCTCTTCCTCCTCCTCACTGTCTTCACTGTCCGAGCGGGGAGCCACCTCATAACTACATGGACAGACAAGCAGACATGCATACTCAAATGTTATATGGGATTTACCATAAATACGACCTGCCGACTGGGAAAAAGCATTCACGTCAACCTCCTAGTGGTAATTAATGGGATTTTTTTGCGGGCTCCGATTTCTCCCACTTGGCGTCACGAATTGGGGAAGTGTGTCACCAAAAGCAGTAAACACTGCAGCGAATCCACCGATGTCGGCAGTCCAACATAATAAAAATAAAAATGATCGGTTATTTTCACAGTAATACAATCAAGTGTACTTATAAAAAGTGAGTAATGTCTGCTACACTTTGTTTATGGTTGATTTTAAATTAATACATACAAATTATTTTGGATGTGGGTGTTCCAACGAGTTAAACACGTGAATGCTTCCAAGTTGACGTCATCCCAGCTTCTTCCCATATGACATGAATGCTGCAAAAAGCATTAATTACACTGACAGAACCTCTACCTGAATATCCCAACAGTAATAAATCATCCTCATGTACACGTCAACTCCACCCCAACCACACACACAAAAGCATTAAAGTTAAATATGCAACACCTCATAAACAGCTGACCATAAGGAAAAACCACAATCACACACACACACACACACACACACACACACACACACACACACAACCCCCTCTCTCTCCCTCTCCAGCCAGTCTCACCCAGGGTTCATCTCCAGCCAGGTCTCCAGCTGTCCCGCTTTGGGAGCGTCCACCCCTGTGAGGATGTTACCACTGTCCACATGGATGACCTTCACAGGCAGGTCACTCATCTGGCTCGTCTCATCCAGAGGCTGCAGGGGGGAGACAACATAAAGATCACATGAAGTATTCTGCTAGACTGTGACAAGAATCTTTTAGACTGGGCTAGTATATACTGGGTAGTGAAACAAACTCATTTAGCTAGTGCCCAAAATCCTTCAGTTCCATCCTTGGCTGTTACCACAGAGATTACATTTTACTTCTGTGGGTATAATGCTACCGCTAGTTGGCCTAGTTGGAGCTCAAGCAACTATCCAGTGACATTTTAACAGTGTATATTAATACTAACTTTTAGAATGGAGCCTCTGTATTGATACTGGTAGAAAGAGACAGAGTCAGGGTGTGATGAGACACTGAGCTAACCAGAATGCAACAAATCACCCAATAATATTTCAATATGGTGTATTTATACAAGCTATTTGAATGGAAGTCTCTAGCTTGATCCTGGTGATTTTGGACACTAACGATCAAAATGCAACAAACTACCCAATAAAGCTTGATCCATCAAATTTGAGCAAATACACAGCATATTGGACGACAAGCGAGTGTGCATTTTGATACAAAATCTATTTTGGAATCTCTATCTACTTTGACTATCTCTTGTTTACTTTAGTGGGAATGATCTACACAAAGTTATCAAGTTCTGCCACCACTACTGCCGCTGCATCCGCTCACCTCTCCATCAGGCCCCAGTGCAGGAGTCTGGCCCTCAGCGTTCTCCAGCTGCAAGACAGGAGGCCGTCAGCAAATCACTACATGGATCACAAACTCTCACAGGTAAAAGTCACTGATACGTCACAGCAGAGCAGAATACATCCTCGAAAACAAAGGTCACTGGTACTGTAGGTCACTACACAAATCACACTGTCTGATATTGGTGGTGAAGAATGTCGACAACAAATGCATAATATGAGTGGCAATGGGATCAATTCTGCATGTAGGATAAACAAGTGAAAACTAGCTTAGCACTGGGTAGCACTAGCATCTTGGCAAATAGTGTAATTCATTGATCTTTCTAATCTTTTAGCAACACCACATATTGAAAAAGGGTTCGAAATAGAAAGATGTAATTTGTTTACAGTCTTGGATGACATCATGACTACTAAGTGAGGGGATGAATAGGTCGGGCAATCTCATTTATTATATTGCATCTGGAATGTAATGATTATTCTTAAATAAGTTTAATAAAGTGTGTAGATGTGTGATAATAAAGTGTACTAGAGTAGTTGTGTGGGTCAATCTTTATTATAAAATAAGTATTTTAATAACTGACTGTACATATTAGATGAGAATATTTGATGACGTAACAAGTTTGTGATTGTTTGGAATAACAGTGAAACATAGGATATCTTATTTAGAATTCACTTGGAGTTTGTATTTTCTTTCATGATAAAGACGTAATGTATTATTTTGATCAAACTTTTGTCTAGATGGAGTTATTTATTGTATGCATCGACTGTAATCACAGTTATTCAAAGGCACGGTTTTTTGCTGATCACTAGATGTATACCATAGATATATTGCATGAGCGGATGTCCATCATGTCATTTGGGTATATAGTCAACTAGTCAATTATTGTTCATTTTGAGTTGTTGTGTTCAAGTTAGCCAATATACAAGATTAGTGTGGGGTAGCGGGTTATAAAGTAGTTGTAAGTATTACTGAAGTTTAGGCATGACAATTGAAATTAGCTAAGAAGTTAAACTAATATTCAATAAAGCTGGTTAGTTTTATGTGTTGAGTGATAGTTTTGAATGATTATTACAACAGCATCTGTGACACATGCAGGCCATGAGCTGGCTTATAAAGGTTACTACCACAGGCATTTCAGACGTGCACAGTTCAACAAGGAACTAATAAAAATCCTACAGCCACTCAGCAACTTCAGCAGATCTAGAAGGGATCTACATGTAGATGCTTCCCGAGCTGGCAAGCATAAAAAAAGATGCCGACTCTCTTTTGAAAGAAAGTATCACCTCCACCTCTTTTCACCATACCTTCTTCTTTCTCTTCTTCTTCTTCTTCTTCTCCTTGAGGGCCTGCACGGCCTTGTGAGCTCTGACCAGCTCGGTGAGGTTGGCCACGTATTCATCAGTCTGCTGCAGCAGGTAGGCTAGACGCTTGTCCTTCTTCTGGTCAATCAGCTTCCGGTAGCCCTCCTCATCCTCAGCCTGGGAAGATAAACAGATACACAGTGTGTTTGTGTGCGTGTATACCCAAACATAAGCACGGTATGTGCATGCTTGTGTGTGCGTCTGTGTGGTGCCATTACAATTTCCCCTTACCATGAGCCTCCTCATCCTCTCTTTCTCAATGCGCTCATTCTCCTTCTTCTGCTCCCGTTCCGTGTTGGCGTGGTAGGTGGCCACAGCTTTGGTCAGTTTCTGAATCTTGCCTGTGATGGAACGGTGGTACTCCTTGAAGTCTTTGGCATGCTGCAGGATGCTGTTGAGGTACTCCTAGAATTAGAGTGGGGGGAGGGAGGAGGAGAGAAGAGGAGAAGAGAAGAGAAGAGAAGAGAAGAGAAGAGAAGAGAAGAGAAAAGAAAAGAAAGCTTCATACTCAGTCAGAAAGTACCACTTACAATATTATCATAGGTAACTTAGCTGCATTTTGTGGTCCTCTACCTGGTGTTTCTGCCTGCGTTTGCGCTCTTGCTCGATCTTCTGCTGTTTCTCCAGTTTCTCTGTGATGCGGGCCTCTCGCAGGGACTGACGCTTGCTACGCTTGTAGGCCTTGCCATCAAGGGCAGTCTCTAGAGCTGTGTCACGACGCATACACACCACCACCTCTTGACGCAGCTGTGGAGAGGTGTGTGCGCGCGCACACACACACACACACACACACACACACACACACACACACACAAACACACACACAGACCCATCATTGCCACCACCACCATCATTGTTGTCATCAACAATATTGTCATTGTTGCTAAAGAAAAACAAACTTCACAGTTGTAACCCTCCTCCCTTCACAGTGACCTGTATTGATGTGATGTGAAGGCCGGTGGCGTAGCTCTTACCTGTCTCTGGAAGTTGAGCAGCCGCAGGGCTTTGAGCTCTATAGTAGCTTTGGTACGCAGATCGCCAGCCAGAGAGCCGGGCAGGTTCTCCAGCTCAGCAATACGATGGGTGATACGAGCCTGCAACCTGAGGGAGCAAAGGAGCATGTTTTAGCATTTTGCACTTTTGCTAATCTTTTGAATGCCTACATTAAACAGCATGCATCCACAAGAGAGTTTGCTCTAAGTAGGCTACCCCTTTTTAAAGGTTGTGATCGGAACTGAAATCAATGATTCACTGAGTGAGGAAAATCAACAGTGATGCATTGCTAGTGATCTGTTAAAAAGTTTATATTGATACTATGACATGTTCCATCAAATTCAAATTGTCAAAGCTTTATTTAGTCATATTATTCTCATCAAGCCAGATAAATTACATGAGATGGAGGAAACATACCTGTACTCCCTCTCCTGCAGTATCTCCACTGGGTCCAGGCCACAGGGTTTCTGGATGGGGGTGATGCGGTTCTGCTTGGCGTGGTGAGGCATCATGGGAGTGGGCTGTGCCGGCTGGCCAGGGGACTGGGTCTGGGGGGGCATTACCGGGGAGGCAGCAGGGGGAACTGAAGGGGGCGCAGGAGAGGGTCGGCCGGTGGGCTGAGGGGGGATCAACTTTTGAGGAGCGTTGGAGGGGGCTGCTGCATTCACCATGGGGCCTGGAGGGAAGTGAGGGCATGAAGAAGGAAAAGGTCATTACTATTCAATTACATGCTGCTCCAGTCTATGTGATGGCTTTACAACTAGGGTTCGGCCGATATGGGATTTTGAAGGCTGACAGCAATACCGATATTTTTAGATTTTAAATTTGACCTTTTTCATGCCAAAAATTCCAAGTATTCAGTGTTTCCCCTAGAATTGTATTCTTGTCAGGGTGGAAAAGCCTCTGAAACAGTATTTAGACCATCATGGAACACTAAAACTCTCCACTGAAACCCAGACTAATAAATCTTTAAGGCAGGTTTACCTATTCACTGGCAGGGGAAACTCTGGGATACATCACTGCCTTTAAAAGAAGAATTAATTTACAAAAGACATTATTGAACAATTAATTGAATAAATTAAATGTACAAAAAAATGAAATGTCATTGCAGGATTAACAGACTGTTTTTATGTAGCTGTGTTCAGGGAGGAACCTCCATCATATCAGACGTGGACTGGCCAATATCCAATATTTAATACACCAATATATCGGTCTAACCCAATTAACAACTGACTAATATTCTTAACTGGATTTGGGGTACTGTATTTCAATTTGTACTGACAAAAATCAAATGTGTGCCCTTTTGATAACTCCAGTGACACCACCAGCTCTCACCCACCCACCAAGCCAGGTTTCCACCAAGGCGCTCGGACTAGTTCAATCGTGAAAGGGATAGTCAGCCTACAACAGATCTTAGAACAGCACCACATACCCTCAGGCCAGGACTTGGGAGGTCCGTTAGGGTTTTGTCCCTGCATCCCAGTTGGGACCCCTGATGGACCGGGAGGAGGCATGTTGGGGCCCATCATCCCTACAGAAAAAGTACAGATTCTGTACAGTCCCATGGTGCATTTATCACATAGTTCTCTCTGAATATGAGAGGAGGATTGTGGGAGTAGTGTGAAAATTTGCAGCTACGGTGTGAAGATTCATGGTTACAGTTAAACACTTTTACTTCCTTTTATCAGTTAGATACTAATCAATAAAGAACAGACGTGATTTGTGGAAAATGATTTTCTCAAATGCTGCGCACCATGAGGTTTAACAACATACAGGTGTAAACTAACTAAAAACGTAAAAAACTGTAGACTCTATACATTTGCATTACACCGTACCATCCCCGTACCCCCCTCACCGTGAGCTCTGCTGTACCCTGAGCCCATAGGCCCTGGTCCGGTGCCTGGTCCTCCTGGTCCACCTCCTGGCCCGCCTCCAGCTCCAGGAGCCAGGCTGGGAATGGGCTGCTGCTGCATCCCAGGCATTGGCCTCTTCCCTTGGACGGCCATCTGGAGGTGGTCTGGCAGGGGCTGTCCCCGGGCCAGCATCTTATAGGCCATGATCTGGGCTCTGAGCTGGTGGAGCTGGTTCTGGTTGAAGGGAGTCGGACCACCAGGGCCGCCTGGACCCCCAGGGCCGGTAGGGCCACCGGATCCAAGGCCAGACCCCAGGCTTGGAACGCTGGATCCAAGACTGGGGCCAGGGCTCGGGCCTGGGCCAGAACTACCTGGAGGGCCGGGCCGGGTATTGGGACCCAGCGTCTGTTGGTCTCCACTGGGGCCGTCTAAGGGTGTAGAGGCAGAGCCGGGGCCACCGGAGGAGGAGGAGGAAGAAGACGATGGCATGAGGGGACCGGAGGGGGGACCATTGGAAGGGACGGGGCTGGAGTGGTCAGAGCCACCTAATGGAGAGTGGTAGCCTGGTGGAGACAGACAGAAAGACAGACAGGTAGACAAATGGGGGTGGGGGGCGTAGACACAGTGGTGAATCACTCCTCTGGGGATTGAAACAAAAGCCTGCATTGTAGCCAGGTACGTCTGAGCTATTCCCACACACTATTCGATTGCCTGCCAACCAAGTCTTTCTTAGGTTTATAAACTCTGTTTCACAAAGCTGTATACTAAGCCTGTCTGACTGCCTGTCTTACAAAGTGTTTTATTTCTTTAATTCCCTGTACCCCTTCCTTATAATGGTGGAGGGGCCAAGCCACACCTGTAAGAAGCCTAGCCACCTGACTGTTATCTCTGCCTTTGTTTTGCCTGGCTGGAGTGAGCTGTGGCATTGTATGGTTTCTGATATTTTGACATTTAAAGAGAGAATGTTAGGATTTGTTCATGGTGTAATTTCATAGCTTGTGACAGCAGGGACACTCCCTATGAGCCAGCCAGGCCACATCATGACTAAACCAGTATAGACAAGACATCAGACTTACACACAACTGGGTTACACCATGCTGGAAAGGATGACATTTCTTAAACTAAGTCTATGGAGTCTGCCTACCTTGTGAGTGTTGGTCCAGAGGACTGGGTGGGGGACCCATACCACTGTGGCTGCCCTGCCTCATAGACAGCCCCTTCATCTGGCTGAACCGGCCCTCCTCACTCATGTTCTTCTCATGCATGCCCTCCATGGGCTGTGGGAAGAGTTACAAGTGTTGAGATAAGATAACGTGAAACTTTATCAATACCTGCGGGGAAATTAGGTCATTGCAGCAGCAAAAGTAATACGATTCAACGTGGGGAAAAAGACAAACAGAATATAAGCAAACAAATAGAATATAAAAAACCCAATAAAAACAGTTAAAAAAACAACAACAACAATAAAGCAATAAAATAGAATGCAAACAATTGTGGGGTAATACAACCGTATGCTGGTGACAATTTAAACACGTTAAGAAGACTGTATTGTGGGAAAGGAGCCTAAGGATTACTAACGTACCGTTATTAAGTTTCAGTCCTTACTGCAGTTTCTTGCAGTTGTTACATAAAGGTTACTAGCAGTCACGATTGCTTACTTAAATATGGATTACTAAATAAAAAAATTGAATATAAGTATGTATTAACATTACATAATACAAATATTTTACAAATCTGTACGTATCCAGCATGAAATAGCGGAACCATTATGAATATATAATTAATATATGCAGAACAGTGTTGGGTAGTAACTCGTTACTTAGTAACGCATTACTGTAATTTTATTACTTTCCCTGTAACGAGTAAAGTAAGGCTTTACAATTTCCAAAATAGTAATTATATTACAGTTACTAATCCAAGTAACGCTGCGTTACATCGTTGCCAGAATGCAATGTCGTTTTTTTGTCCTCCTATAACGTTAGATTACGTTTATACGCGGTCCTCGGTACTCCTCCTGACGTGCGCGAGCGGGCCGGCAGGTCGGGGTGAGGATGAGGAAGAGCGGTACGCGTTCAGTAGCTGGAGGTATTGTCATTATTTTGAGTTTGTCTCAGTTAAAGATGCAAAGAACTTTGCCGTCCGTTGTAAACTATGTGGGGGGAGCAAAAAGACTGTGGATTTATTTGATATGATGGAATATGCAGAAGAACAAGTTAAAAGATTGAAAATAAAAACTCGGGATGGACTTGCTTTATTTTGTATTTTTATTATATATACATACTGTATCCCATCAGGTTTGAGAGTCTGCAATGTTTCCAGTTATGCAGTTTGGCTGAATGTGGACTGAAAGGCTACCTTATAAAGGGTTTGTAAATTGTTTATAATTCGTTTATTAATGGTTAATAATTCGTTTATAAATACTTTAAAAATCATTAATAAACTGTTATAACACATACAAATAGTGCAATAGTTACCTGTTGCTTGCCAAAT
>OMLI01021913.1:0-10325 GCA_900302605.1 Rondeletia loricata
CTTAACGACTATATACAATTTTGTGTACCTGTTTATATGTATTACAGACTCTAATGGTTAAAGTTAAAATTCATAGAGGTTGATTTTTTTAATTTGGGAGAGTCAAAAGTGACCGTAGTTGCAGAAACACCCATGTATGTCTGTCTGTCTGTCTGTCTGTGTCTGTATCCAGAAGTGGACCAATCACAGCTCATGCTGCTACGTGCATCAATCACAGCTGACGCTGTTACGTGCATGACGTCATGCAACATTGAGGGTTATAAATAAAAAAAAACAATACTTTAAACATATTGTGATTTTATTTGATTAAATGCTTCCTGTATTAGATTTCAGCATGCTTGGGCTGTAAGATGGAAAGTCACTTATTATTAGGTAGCCTATCGGGTGCCAGTCTCTGCTGTTGTGCCCTTGAGCAAGGCACTTAACCCCTAATCGCTCCCCGGGCGGTGTATATGCAGCTGCCCACTGCTCCTAAGGAGTTAGGATGGGTCAAATGCAGAGGGGAATTTCCCCACAGGGATCAATAAAGTGTAATTTAACTTAACTTAACAGGTGCACACGGACCGGGAAAACAACACAAACTAAAGGGTACTGCTAACTAGTCTAACCTTACTCTTTGAAGAGACTGAATCACTCCCAGGAATTGTGCAAAACTAAGGTTCACCAAAAGATCGTGAAATAAAGTGACATAAGCAGCAACTTTCTTTTAACGTTGGTACTTTAAGTACTCTGAAAAACTTTAATTTGTCATGAAAACTTTTCCTTTGGAAAATCTGATCGTACAAGAGTTTTTACTAGTCACTTTTCTATTTTTACTAGTAAGTACTAGTACTTATTTTAGAGTTACTAGTGACTTATTTCATTTTTACTACTCCCTAAAAGGCACTAGTCACTAACAATTAGGCACTAGTAGCCTACTTATTTTGTAATTACTAGTCACTATTCTGCCAGACATCCCAAGTTTCCCCAGGATATTAACAATACCAGCATGTAGTGCACTTATCTGGTAGTGTAATGAACCCAGACCTGAAAGTAAGGGATTATATACTGGACAGAGCAGACCAAGGTAATGCTGCCACCGCCTTTAAGCGGTCTGGTCCAATGTTAGAGCTCAAACATTGAGCTAAAAGAATAACCACAAAACATCCAGGATGTTTTAGAAAGAAAGGGACACTTTATTTATTGTACATTAACATCCATAGGGCAGACAGAAGAGGATGTTCTTGTAAACTCCCTTTCCCTTGTTTCCCATTTGTTGAAGAAATAGACTTGCTGTTATTGTTCTTCTTACTTTGTAAAACTTTGCAGGCCACCGCCATGTCCATGCTGTGCTGGCGGGGTATGTTAACCTGACTGCACATTGTATTTTTTCACTTGCAACATCTAACAGCAGATAATAGTTATTCACAAGCCATCATCACACAGTGTTCATCTTTAGATTCTCACTCTCATTTGATGGGGTGTGCACAGGAGCTGACTGTGACTTTGATACTTTGTTTTTGATCCCGTTATGCTGAGCTCATGACATAATTGCACAGATATGAAGCATTGTTTTCTTGAGATCACAGCATAATTATATGATATCAATGTAACAAATTTGTGTTGAGGTCATGACTTCATTGTCTCGTGTTTTGGACGTTAACAAGTTTACACTAGTTTGCAATTAGCTTATGCTATAGAAATTGACTGTCAGATGGAGGAGAGATTGTGAATGATCATCACATCAGTCTTTGATAGCATCTGTTAATTTGAATAATGTGTAAACTACACTCATAATGTAATGTAATGCCGATAATTCGCTAAATTCCCCGCCTCCACAGGGAGGTCAGAGGTCAGGCTCAGCTACAGAACAACACCCCTGGAGCTGGGAGGGATTCAGTATCTTGCTCAAGGACACTGACATAGGGACTTGAACCGAGTCCTCCAGTTGAAGGGCAGTTTCCCTAACTTCATAGGCTTCCAAACTTCATAGGCTTTCAAATTCTATTCATTTTTCCATCAACTTTGGCTACTTTTCAATTGCGCTACCATTATCCCAGTAACCATGAATGTGATCTTTAGCTGAAACACCACAAAAGTTTGTGCACTACCCATAATGAGATATGATCTTAACAAAACCATTTTAGTTATGTTGAGATAATGAAATAAGTAAGTAATGATCCTGACACAATGAAAGAGAAGAACATTACATCTCAACACGAAGCAGATGTATGATATCAAATAAATACATTGTTTTTAGAACCTTCTTTTGAGTTCTTGTTTCAGGCGACACATGGTAAATTTGGACCCTTCTGAAGCCCCCTGGAAAATTGTACACCAGAGCAAGTGGGATGCGGGGTCAGTACAATGGATACCTCACAAATCAGAATCCCACATCTTTGCTGCTTCTGTGAGTCCCAGTCTTATTAATAAAGACATAACTCTCATTAGAAATGAACTTGGGCTCATTTTAAGTCCTATAAATTATCCATAATTACCTGGAATTGTCTGCTGCAATAAAACCAGTGGTGTTCCAAAATTGTGAATCCTGCATTTTTAGTAGCATGTGAACCAGAGCCAGAGAATGGTTATTCTCAAGTTGTTATAATCAAATGTGTCCACATGGTGGTGTCACATCATCCATCCATCAATTTTCCATACCCACTTATTCCTGGTGTCACATCATATAGATAGATATTCCTCAAGTTTGGTACTTAATTTGAAAGAAAATAGATTCCTCTGCTTATATATATACTATATATATATATATAGTATATATTTAAATTGATGAGATTTCTGTGTTGACCTTTAAATATGGAGAGATAGCTGTGGAGAAGTCCATGCATCCCTGCAAGGGCACATACGAGTAATCAGGCAACACTGCTGTTACTGCAACAAGATTTTTTGTGAATACACAACAATAAAATGACAATTTCTTTATAATGACACATCAAATGCTCCTCAAAACAAAAAACATATAAAGGATATGAAAATTGTTTGAATTCATATACATTCTGTTGACTTCAATGACCTAGACTGGTCCTGATTGAACCTGAGAATCTTGTCACAAGTTCTGTGGACACCTATAGCTACAGTTGTATGCAAAAGTTTGGGCACCCCTTGAGTTTTTGCACAAGTTGTTGGGCTACAAAATGTTTTTAAAATGAAATTATTTGAAATGTTTTGTCTGAGACCTTTACAATGTTTACTATTGCACTATTATGTTTACTATTCCGCATTCAATTCAAGATTTTGCTCCTCACTTTCAAAGCCATCAATAACCTCGCCCCTCTGTATCTTTCTGAACTCCTCCACATTAACACACCCTCTCGCACTCTCAGGTCTTCTTCCACCATCCACCTCACTGTGCCACACGCCCGCCTAACCACCATGGGGTTTAGAGCCTTCAGCCGCTCTGCCCCCCGCCTCTGGAACTCTCTCCCACCTGACATCCGTAACTCTGGCTCCCTCTCCATTTTCAAAACTCACCTCAAAACCCATCTTTTTAAACTGGCTTACCCAGACTGACTGGCATATTTTATCATTTTAGCACATTTTTATCATTTTAGTATTTCTGTATGTTGTTTCTGTTTGCTGTTTTTAATCCTGTTTGTAAGGTGACCTTGAGGGTCCGCTCCCCGTACTATATCCAAAAATACATACAGGTGCACTTTCACTGGAGTTCATCTTCTCAGATATTGGACAGGACAAACTCCAGTGAAAGTGCACCTGTATGTATTTTTGGATATAGTACGGGGAGCATGACAATACATTTTTTCTTTGAAACATCTGGCACAAAACAAACCATCTGGCAGAGTCAGGTTACATCCATGGTCCAAAGAGGCTTGTTTGTGAGATTCCACAAAACTGTGCATATTCGTAATGACCACACGAGGGCGGTAGAGAGCAAGTGAGCGGTTTCTGCCCTTAACCACCACAGTTCTGTACCAAATGAGTTCTGCTATTTTTTTTAGGGTATTTTCTACCTACTGGCTGTTCTAATTAAACTTTTTTGCACAGTATGTCAATAATATGAATATATACTGACTGTACTAATAATCAGGTTTAGTACCTGCAGCAGTCCAGGCCTGAGCAAAACACACTTTGTTGAATAGATTTGTTTGTTGTATGCGTATATGATCTGTGACATCTAACAACCAGGTCCAAGTTCCTGCTACATTAGATTTTAATAAATGTAGCTTACAGTGGGCTAATGGCGAAAAAATATGCTGACTAGCTGGCCTATAACATGTCAGAAGATTTATCCATTAACCTTTAGGTGATTTCACAACTCTGATTTTCCTGGGACAAAACTAGATATTAAGAAACTTGCTAGGCCAACATTTTGAGAACTTTGTGATGCACAATGTATGTACGCAGTCTGTTTGATTGGGCCATTTTATACCCACATTGTCATGTAGAAAGTAAAGATCAAAGCCATTAACTTCACATCACAAAATTACCTACAGTATATATAAATGTGACTGCTAGTGTTAACACAATCAAAATGTTTAATTGCAAAGCTAATTAGCTGTTTTGGCTGAAATTTGTTTAACCTGATGATCATGGCTCAATATCTCAAAAGCTCCTTAAAGGATATTATTTTATTTTGAAAAATCTTGAGACCCTGTAACAGAGTTTTATTCTCGTGGCAGCAGTTTTTTCCCCAAATGTTGAATATTTGTTAATTTGTCATAACACTATTATTATTAGTAGTAGTATTAGTAGTATTAGTAGTATTAGTAGTATTATAAACATCGTAAGGACTAACAAAAATATGTTTAATTATTTGGCCTATGTGCAGTTGTCCAGGCCTGAGCATAATTAAAAATAATGACAAAAGACGTTATTTTATTGTCAGAGCTGCCAGGATTGTCACCAATGACGTCGGTGGTGTTTGTAAGCGGTCACGTGACCGCGCAGGTCTGGATAAAGCGCTTCTCGGGCCAAGTGCAGGGCTATACAGCCTCTTCAGATGCGTCTGTTCGACTGAGCATTGTTTGTTTTTTTAAATAACAAATGTAGAAAAAAATAGACGAACCAAACACTAGGAGATAAACATTTATTTTCAATTGAGATCTGCGTATATTTCGACGTATATTCGACAGATCATCTTAACAATCGTCGTGATACAGAGATGTGAGTAGAGACTATTTTTTGATTGAGAATAAATAGACACATTCAGTCTTTTTAGTTATGGTCTTTCTTATTTTTAATATTTTGAGATTTGTTGATGCTCTCATGGTGTGACATGTCTTTGTTAGGATACTGGGTGATTTAAATCATTATTTTGTGTTGGATGTCTTGATTAGGATACACAATTGATAATTGATTACGATATAGATAATATTCTTGCTTTCCAGCTTTATGTGTGTTTAGAATAATGAATAATGCTTCATCGTGCCTGTGTGTGTGAACCACTATGTTTACAGTGAGCCCATATATCATATAGGCTATGGTATGGAAGGTTATTTCTTAGCACCCCCATATGCTCCTTAAGATGGTTTCTTCTAGATGTAGACATAAGAGAAAACCCGTATTCAATAATATAGCGACTGGTTTAAAGTGTTTTTGACAGTTATTGACCATTACAGAGCTGATTGATATATAAGGTGGTAACCCAACTAATGCCAATGCACGATTAGCCTCAATATAGGCGCGTCAGGATCCGTTCAGTGGTAATTGTATTTTTCTATGTCCAGCACTTGGTTAGAGTATTTTCCTCTCGCTCCATTCGGGGTCAGTGTGGTTTCCTCATCAAGTAGGGTCCCTCCTGTCAAACATAAGGAATGCATGTGTGTTAAATGGCCGAGAGGAGGGTGAGGGCTGCCTTCATGGCTAAGCGGGAACAGATGCTGAGTGAAATGTTTTGGTGTTCCCTCCCAGATCAGACTGCCCATCCTCCCTGGTCCCCTGCTGTTCACACAGCCCTCTAATCCCTGGCACAGTCCTGTGGCTGCCTGCTACTACAGCTCATACCCATTAGGCACTGCCTCTTGGGCCATATTATACCTACACTGTCATGCTGAAAGCAAAGGTCAAAGGCCTTCATTTCACATCATTGATTCACATACAGTATACACTGAAAAGACTGCTTATGTCAATACATTTGAAAGCTATATGGCTGTTTGAGGAAAGTTTTAACAAAAATGTTAACTGATGTTCCTTGCGCAATATATCAAAAGCATAGAAGATATCATCCTCTAAAATGATATTATTTCATATGAAGAAATCTTGAGACAGCTAATGTTTAAATGCAATCTTTCATTATTTGTATTTTTTGTTTAACGAATTATTGACCATGTGCCATCACTTTAGAGTTGACAGGAGGTGACTCATAAAAATAATAGTGGATGCGAATAGGGAAGTTTTGATTTGAGGACGTAAAACACATGAAATCGCCATTGAGAAACAGGCTTGTTGGTCAGAAGAGGATATCCGTTGTGTCCTTATTTGTGCTGGTTTGTGAAGAAAGAGACAGTTCTGTGATGAATGAAAATATTGCACAGTTTTTGGGGCGTTTCTGAGTCACTAACTTCCAGTCTTGAGCGTCCATACAATTGCCTCTAATTTGACATGATATTAATATTAATGAGATAGTAAAAATCATGTGGAAAATTAGATATATGTATCTGTTAATATTTACATTTCAGCCACTTTAAACATGGACCTTCTCAGAGACACAGCTCTTGTTCTTAACGAACAATGTTCTCACCTCTTTTTAGTATCTGAGTGGGACATTTTCTGTCATGTTCAGTTGCAATGTTGTTGCTATGTCAAGGATTAGATATCATTTTAGGTCTCTGCTTCCTGTTGAGGGGGAGGAATAGACGCAGTGGATGTCGTGCTAGTTGGAATTGGAGATTACATCTATATTTAATCCTAAATCTTCAGAGTATTATGCGACACATCTGCCGTCCCCTCAGCTATATATTTAGCAGCATTTGTGTAATTTGAAGGTGAAGGTGTGGCTAAGAGTGGGTATTTTAGGATTGGCATAAGCAGTGTGTCACAGAAGAAGAAGAAGGTGCATTGTAAACAAAGATCAGAAATATGCCTCTGAGATTTACAGCGTTGTTTCATTCCTCATCGTTTACATTGTCACTGTGGAAGCTTTCACAGTGACGATGGAAAGTTTGTGAACCCTCTGCCAATCTGTGTTTTGGCTCACATTCAAAATTATACTTGACCATCATATCTTCTATTATAGATAAAGTCATGTAATATGTCAAATAAAATGAAAAGTTTAAACTTTTTTCATTGTCTACTCAACAAAAATGCTACTGTAGTTTGCTATCATAATTTTCCCATTGAATAAAACCCACTATTGAAGGACCGAAGGAGGCAGAGCAGGAAAGCATGACAACTTTTAGCTATTTGGCTTGCTGAGTCATTCATTGAGTCATTCAGTTAGCCAAAAATGCACTCAAAACTCTTCTACAGTACTGTTAAGCTGAATCGAAACACAGCCAAATCCAATCTGGGAGCATTGTAAAGAACCAATACGGTCTATGATGTAAAAAACAACAACATAAGACCATAAACAACTTTGTAATAACAATGCATTAGTCCAGTCATAATTTGAAGGGGGGGAAAAGTGATTCTCAGGTACAGCAGATGGGTGACTGAATTTCCTTGACAAATTGTTTATATTTTTGGCCGTCCCGTGGTTTCTGGTAGGCTCGGATACTGTAGCCAAGTAACTCAAGCTAAGTTCTGTGGGATGACTGTAAATGCTGCAGTATGTTC
Organism: Rondeletia loricata; assembly: GCA_900302605.1. NCBI lineage: Eukaryota > Metazoa > Chordata > Actinopteri > Beryciformes > Rondeletiidae > Rondeletia > Rondeletia loricata. Next base: position 7,729 of record OMLI01021913.1, read on the forward strand.
TCATGTTAGCTAACATGATAGATTCATTCCCTAAGCCTATAAGCTATGCTTAGGTTTTTGTCCCATCACTCTACCACATGGGGGAATGGCATACAGAGCCATTAGCCTTGAAGCCAGTGGAAGCCAACATTTTAAGTGGGTGAGATACGGACACAGCTTCTTGTACGCCGTGGTTCCTAGCAGTGACACATCCAGGAGAGAGGAGGCGATAGCTTAATGCTAACTCCCTCATATCCCGGTGGGGAAATAATAAGCAGCTCTTTATCAGTTTGCTAGTGAGTGTGGAGGAACTGCTGAGAGAGATAAAGCAGGTCCTTTAACTAACACACATTAAGCTAGCCCAGCGCGGAGACGGCTCCCTCAGTTCCATGCTTTGTGATAAAGCTGACACACAGGCACTCTCTATTTCTATTGTTGAGCACTGAATATATGGTGTCTGAATATTACTTCTCTAAGAGCTCTGTGAAAGCTTTTTACTGCAGTACAGCGCACAGTCTCTTCATTCCTTGGTTATAGTTATAGTACTTTTCCTTTCAATACATGCTCCGACTTTTTTTTTTTTTTTTACAAAGGCATGTGTTTTATTTTACATAATCGGTCATGGCATATAGCAAGGTCATGGTCTTAAACACTCCCATATTTTGTGATGAAAAATGGTGTTTTTGCAGACAGGAATGCATACTAACTACTTCCAGATGCTCTCATTATATACTGTTCTTATTTCTTCAGTGTGTGTAATGTAGGTTATGTTTATTTTACATGCTGCGTGGCATGCATCTCTATTCCCATCTATAATCTGACAATTAGTAAAGCAATACAATTAATAAAGCAAGTCTAGTGAGTGAGTTTTAAGGAGTGATTTAAAAGGTGATAACTGATTTAGCCGGCCTAGGCTCATCAGGCAGGTCGTTCCAAAGCCTAGGAGCCCTGATGGCAAACGCTCATTCGCCTCTTGTTTTCAACCTAGACTATACCCAGCAATTTGATGACAATGCATTACTGAAGCCCTTTCTCTTCCCTCCCCCTCTCTCCCTCTCTCCCTGCCAGCCCACCGTGTGGGAATGGGAAATGATGGAGGATAAAGGTCCTCGTGTAGCCGACTACTTTGTGGTCGCTGGCCTAAAGGATTCGTCCAAGCCTCTGGAGGAGGAGCTCCACTTCGATGATGCCGTCCCTAGGTCTGCTAAGCCCAAAGCCCCCATCACCGATGTAGCGGTGGTGATCCGCTCCCTGGGGGAAGAGGTGCCCCAGGGCTTCACCTGTGTGGACAGCACCCCCTCAGGCCTCTCTGCAGAGCTCAATGGAGCCACCCTCAGAGGCCCACAGATCTTCCTGTGCTTCAAGCGAGGCAGAGATAAGCCTCCACTGACAGATCTTGGGTGAGTACTAGTAATCCTTACTCACCCAGCAGCACTAATCACTTCCCTGTGTTGGATCACTGTACAGTAATCTACTTTTATGCACATCCACTAGTTTGACCTCCCTGCAGTGGATATATTATTAAGGCTCCCCAGTAACTCAATGCTGAGCCTGTGCAGTCATAATCACTAAATGACTGTTATGTTTAAGCAATGGTTTGTTTCAACTGTGGATTATATCGTATGAAAAGCCACCCCAACACTGCCTTGTATATCTCAGGGTTCTGTATGAGTGGAAAGAGAAGCTGAAGCCTGGATGTCACATAGTCCAGACCACACCCTCAGGTCGCCCTGCCAACATTAGTAGCTCGTCCTCCCAACGCATCTACATCACCTACCGCCGTGCCCCGCAGAGCCAGCCCCACACGTCACTGGCTGTCACTGATGTCTGCATCATCATCCCAGGCAAAGGGGAGACACCCCCTCATACCTTCTGCAAGGTGGACAAGAACCTCAGCAGCAGCATGGTGAGATAGAGCTCTAAGAACATTGTAGTATCTTTATTGTATCAGCGCAAATAATAAGTCATGTTTTCGCTAAACTCTGGTCTGATGGTCTATGTCTTCCCGTGTTCCAGTGGGGATCCTCAGTCTACCTATGTTACAAGAAGTCTCTGGCTAAAGCCAACACGATTGCATACAAAGCAGGTAAAGTACTGCATATAATTTGTATTTTGAGTTTAGCTTAATTTAGAATGCTTGAGTAACCTGATTGTAAATGTGTCGTTTTGAACAGGTGGTGTGAAGACTGTGTTAGACTGTGTTGTGTGTGTTTGTGTCCAGGTCTGCTGTGTAGGTACCCTGAGGAGGACTACGAGTCCTTCCCACTGCCTGAGTCTGTGCCCATGTTCTGCCTGCCCATGGGGGCAACCATCGAGTGCTGGCCAGCGCACACCAAACACTCCCTGCCTGTCTTTTCCACATTTGTATTAACAGGGGCCTCTGGAGAAAAGGTAGAACCACCTACTTACATTGGCATTTGCAATAAATATGTTCTCCCCCTTTATCTTTTTCACTCTCCCATATCCAGGTTGCACTCTTTATCTGTTGTGTCTCTCATTTCTCTCTGTCTTTTTGTATCGCACAACACACAGAAACCTACAAACATGGAGGGGACACACACACACACACACGCATGCACACACACGCACACACACACACACACACACACACACACACA
>OMLI01021930.1:0-10700 GCA_900302605.1 Rondeletia loricata
GCTGCCGACGTGGAGGGCCAGCTCAAGGCTTCGAGCCGCAAGCTGGAGCAGCTGCACTGGGAACTGCAGGAGCTCAATGCCAGGGCTATGGCCACAGAGAGGGACGGCACCACAGGTGACCACAACAGGAAATGTGTCGGATGTTTTGCTTATTTTCCTGCTAACCATGCCAACTCCTGAACCTCTTATCTCTATGTAGAAACACATTGGGCCTCATTTGCCAAGAATTTTATTGATACAAAAATATGATTAACATATGCATAGAAAAAAACTGAAAATGAGACATTATCTAATATAAAAACATTTGGTGGCTGTGCTAGTGTAGTGTTTTTCACACTACACATGTATTGGATAAGTAAGGCCCATTGCTTATTATGTATCCAGGGTGGATTAGAAGTAGTAGCCTTGGAAAGTTGAAGCCTCATCTTCTTTGGAGTTGCATATCCATAGGACTGTGAGTGAGTCTGTAGCCTGATCCCCACATGGATCTCTTCATTATAGACAATAGGTTAGTATAGGATTAGAGAAATGGCTATTCTGCTAGTTATCCAACTTTCTCAGATAAATCACCACAAAAGAGAGAGGATTGTTTCCCACGATATTTGACACCTAACCGCCCATGTCATTGTTTTCATGCAGGTCGCTGGGAGGCAGATGACAACACGTCACCAGACTCCTGTCGGTGGGAAGAGGCCACGTCGCCACTAGCCAGTCGCGTCAAAACCCTGAAGAAGCAGCTTACCATGGAGACCAAAGTCAAACAGGGGGCTGAGAACATCATCCAGACTTATGCCAGCAGCTCTGTCAAGGTGTGGCCTGGTCCCTTTACATGCATGATAGGCTACATATCACACACACATACAGACTAGGGCTGCAACTAACGATTATTTCATTATCGATTAATCTATCGATTATTTTTTCGATTAATCGATTAATCATTTAGTCTATAAAATTTCTCAAATAATGACAAATGCCCATCACAAGTTACCAGAGCCCAAAGTGAGTCTTAAATAGTCTTAAAATAGCTTACTTAGTCTGACCAGCAGCCAAGAAAAAAACAAAGTATTAATTTAATAATTATATGAAAAGCAAGCAAATCTCACCATTTATGAAGCCGTAATCACCAAATGTTTGTTATTTTTACTTGATAAATGACTAAAACAATTGATTATCAAAATTCGAATCGATTAATTTTCTGTCGATCGACTAATCGATTAATCGACTAATCGTTTCAGCACTAATACAGACACACACACTGAACCACTTTATTCAGCTTTGGATATCGTTTCATTTGCCGTATCAGGAGAGGCAACGTGATGTGTATGAAAGGACAAGAGGGTTGGACAGGGGAAAGAAAGAAAGGCAAGGACATCAGAGTACTCTTGGAAGTGTAACATGCTTTGGATAAAGTCATCAAAAAAATGGCATCATGGTACTCCAAAGACCAAGCAGCAGTTTGTGCAGGATGACAGAGGCTGCATGCATGACTTGACAACCCTTTGATATTTTCTGTAACGTGTCGACTTTATGAGTCTTATTTTGTTTTTGTTTTTTTCACATTTAGTTTATTTGAATTGGTCTGAACCACAAATAAAACTGTTACTTTGTTGCAGTTTTTATCAGCTTGGTTATATTTTCCATTCACAATTGACAAAAAACAACAACATATTTGATAAACAAAGCCATGTCATCACGCAAATCAGTCATTCATGTGAATCCTAACAAGCTTATTTGTTAAATTGAAAACACCAAATCTGAATTCTCCATTACTACAGAAAACATAAATATGCCTGCCTGTATATTATGTTGCAGTTAAATATTAGTTCCTACACTAAGAAATAGATACAATTTTAACAGTATTCCTCACTAGGCTTATGTGATGCAGGTTGTGTATTTTCATCTATGCTATTAAACATCTTTAACGTCTTTACATGCCCAACAAGTTTTACAAGCACTGTGGTTGTCTTAACGTGTCCATTTGATGTGTTTCCAGGACCGAAAGATGCTGTCTACAGCCCAACAGATGTTACAGGACAGCCGCACCAAGATTGAGTTGCTCCGCATGCAGATTATCAAAGTCAGCCAAGCCAGAGAAGGGAGACGGGAAGCCATAGATGGTGAGTCTTAACAACAGATGTTTGCATGAATTATTGTATTGGCATCAGCACACAATCGTGAAAATATACCCATTACTGAAACTGTTAATTGGGACAAATGGCACGGAAACAATGAAGTTTGTTGTGCAGCTCTAATGAATCGGCCATCAGAGGATCTTGTCATTATAGTATTACTTTGAATGCTAAATTTGAGCGAGCAAGGCAAGTAAATGTCAGTGATTTTCATCGTAGTTGAATAGGTGTCAGCTTTTTATATATATATGTTTGGGGCTATATAGTGTATATATAGTATAAAACATCAATAGCAAGGACAGCATACTACCACAAAAAAAGGAAATCATCACATGCATGTATCATAGTATTTTGAGTATGGGACGAGATGGATTCATTCATTCATTAAGGTGAAGCGCAGATTTGTTTTGCTACTATAAATGTGTAATAGCTTCGATATAGAGAGAGTAAGGCGTGACAGGATGGAGGATATCCCCTTGTCTTGGCTAACTTGCTGATAATGGATAAGTCTGAAATGCCTTCCGTGCCCTCAGGTCGCCCCGTGGAAATGATCAGTCCTCTGGAGCTGCGGATAGCTGAACTCAGGCACCACCTGAAGATTGAATCAGCCGTAGAAGAGGGGGCCAAGAATGTGGTGAAGCAGCTGAGTGGGCGTAAGATCCAGGACCGCCGGATACTTGCAGAGGTGGGTGCCGACTGGAGGCGTAGACCCCAGTTACACCTGGTATACATACTGTAAGTCACATAAGTTGAGGCTGGCTGACTGTACAGTAACATCACGTCTGGTGACTAGATCTGCCATGTTTGTATTTGTTGACAATAGACGGACTTGCCTCCTCCCCACCTACTCGCCTGCTTTGCGTAGTGTGCATGAAAAATTGGAAGGCAAAGGCCCCATCGTCTCTTGTTGAACTTGAAAGAAAGCAGTCCATACAGCAATATGCAGTGGTTCAAACAGTGAGCTTTACTTTACCTGAGTGACTGTCGGCATGGGTGTTTGTCTGTACGGTTGCTGTTTTATGTTTGTGTGCCACTCAGGCTCAGGCGCGAATGCAAGAGTCTTCTCAGAAAGTGGATTTGCTGCGTCTCTCCCTGGAGAGGCGTTTGAGTGAGCTGCCTCAGGACCATCCCAAACGTGCCACCATCAAGCAGGAACTGATGCTGGGAACCTCGCCTTCCTGTGGCGGACCCAGAGAGCACTCCAACTCCACCCCTTCCTCCACCTCCTCTTCCTCCTTCTTCAAACCAGCCAGCCTTACAGGTTGCTACTGACATTTCAGCTGTATTCATTACCTCGTTAAATAACTTGGTGTTTAATGCGTCAACGTGTTTTCTGTCACCTTACCTTTCGCGGTGATTTGTGCGACAGTTGTATTTTCTCCCTGAGGCAAATGAGCAAATCTGTCCAAATTGGTACGATTAGCCTAGCAAAACCCAGTTCGATTCCTGGGTTTAAATGGAACCTTAAGTCAGTTGCTGATTCTTTGTGTTTTCTCAAGACTGAATTGACAACTGGAATACCTTTCCTCAGGTCGGTTGGAGGTGTGTATGATGGGCTGTCAGGACCTGTTGGAGTCTGTTCCAGGCCGCTGTCGTGTGGCCAACATATCCGCCCCCCCTGGGAGCCCCTCCGATGGAAAGTCTCTGAGGATGAGAGCCGGCCTGTCGGGACGCAGTGCCAATGGCAAAACACCCAAGGCCGATGAACTGTCCAGTAAGTGGACAGTCCAACATACCGTCTGCTGTACCTGTTTTTTGTTTTGCCATTTTACTTGCCTTTGTGTAAATCATATAAGTATGTATCCATTGTCAGTTATGTTCATGCTTTGTAGGAATTCCTATAGATGGATTTCTGTATTTAGATGTGGAACAATGTGAAATCTGCTAATGGACATTTGAGTTGTGTTCTTGAGAAGAATGCAGGGTTTCCGCTAGACATTTTTTTTGCTGGCTAACATGGCCGGTAAGATTTCAGGATTCTGTAGAACATTTACCGGACACGTGTTTTAAATAGGCTGGAATACATTTTTATAGAAATTTAATCAGAAAGGAAACTTAATTTCTTGCGGGCCTGTTGTCTTGCTGCCTTCAGGCGCTCCTCGTAAGCTCGTACTTCTGAGTTTGACGTCGTATATACAACTCATTGTGTATTCAAGTACTTTTTAGTCAGATATAACAAAACTGACCTTGAAACAAAAGTAGCTTTTTTTCTGATTATTTTAGAAATAAAGTTGTACAGAGCTACTTTGTGAGAGTGAGAGAGAATCAGGTTTGTAATTGATATTTAAGTATAAATACGTTTATTGGCTAAAAGTGGTTGTATATGCATGACACTTAAAAGTTAAACCGAGTGAGAATGTCACATCTCGGCATCTTGGGTATCATGTAAACTCCCATTTGTATTTATCACTTTATTGGGTCGTTCATGCGCGCTCTACTCATAATTACAATATTTCCGACAGCATTTGAAGGCAGTGTCGGCTTGCTACAGTAGTGACTGTGAGGCAGACTGGCAGTGTCCGGAAAATCTAGGAGATGATGAGGTAAATATTGAACCCACAGTGCGATCGTTTGGCTTCAGAACACTTGGATTATGCTGCACGAGCTGTTTGGAGTAATTTTATGGTCATTTTTTGCCCTTTTTGGAACTCTAACCCGTCTTTACACAGAGAATTTATCCTGGCATAAAGCCGGAATAAAAAATAAATAAATGAATAAATAAATCGAAATTCTGTGTGAAGTTGATGTGCCGGTAAAAATCCCAGCACTGACCCACCTCTCGACCTAGTACACAAGCCGGAGCAGAACCGGGATTTATTCAGTGTAAAGTAGCATAATGCTGAACAAATGCAGGTGCAAATGCCATGGTAACCATGGTTACCATCTGTGCCAGCAACAAGTTTTATAGGTCACACGATATAATTTAATTAGGCTATTGATTGATTGATTGATTTGTCATATTTTCCGCCGGACATTTTGGTCGACAATATATTAATTTGTCGGACAACTGCACGTTTTACCGGCCAAAAGCCGACTAACAGAAACCCTGGAAGAATGTTGTCTTACTATATTTGAGGTGTCCTTGTGCAACATTTCCAACACAGATTTATTTGTGGCAGCCAACACCAACTACATTTTGCAAACTGTCAGTAATATATTAACAGCACTTCCACTAGTGCTGCATTTACAGTCTTTTCTACGGCTGCCTATATTTATCTTATCCACTCAGCCTGTCATCATCACAACCTGTAGGAAGCACTCCCTGTCTCAGTTTGTATGCTTCTGTTTACACTGATTGCTGTGTTTGTGTGTTTGTCTCAGTGGAGATCAGCGCTGTGCTGAAGGTGGACAACAGGATAGTGGGGCGCACACACTGGAGACAGCTGGGAAAAGAGGCCTGGGGCCAGAGCTTCAGCATTGAACTGGAACGGGTCAGTGGCTTTTACATGAGCAAGCAGCACAAATGACAACTGGGCACGAATTGCGTTCTTAAATCGGTTACTCCAGTAACCTGGTGTTGGGTTGACATGGCAACGTCGTAACTGAGTTAGAATAACCCAGTTAAGCTCATTCCAATTGTGAGAAGCCAGGTTAAGATGCCTGGCTTACTCTGATACCAAACAAGTTACTTTTGGTTTTCACCATCTGTGCAAACGCGGACTTGCACAGGGTTATGGGTAACATTTTGATGTTGAACTTTACTACTGGGATCATCATTTCTTCCCCATGTATTAGAAGTAACCTACTATTACTCAGTGAAAGAGGGAGGGGTTTGCTGGCGATTGACAGGAATGTTGTGTTAATTGGTTTATTCATTTTCAGTTTCACAAAGGTGGCTCACTTTATAGCGGGGTTGATCACCATGGTAACTTCAGCTGAACACCTAACCTGCTCTGGAGCAGGTTCAGGCTATCAGATCCAAACTTGTAAAAGGCCTGCCTCCAATAAAATGTCCTGTACAGTATGGGACCCTTGTTTCAGGATGCACATGTGAATAGCATAACTTTCAGTTGAATCATGGCTAGTGATATGAATAACCTAATAGCTAAACCCCTCGTAGGCTGTGTTCTATCTCTATCACCCCTAATGATAAGCGTCTGTTAACGGAGAGCCGTCTCTTCTCCTCTCTCTGTGGGTCAGAATGGCCAAGTGTGGCTTTGATACTCTGTCCACGTCCTACTCTAGCCATGTAATCCCACTGCTAATCCTTTGACATTTGCACTAATCTGTCTTTACCCATAAAAGCCTAGCATCGCTGCTTAAGAGTTGGGTTCCAATACTGGATTGAGCTTCCTAGCTCTCGACCTCTCTGTTCTACAGTGATTCTTCAAATGTTAAAGTTCAGTTTGAGCCACTCTGTCACACAAGCAACACAGGATTTCTCAGGCTGTTGCTCAGACCAGAGGATTCTAATGTTTCTTCTGGGACGTTAGTAATGTTTTCCTCAAGTGTTGCAATAAGTTAAATCCCAGCATTTATCCCTAGCACAAAGTTGTCTACATATTATTTTCAGCTATACAAAAGATAAAGCTTTATGGCACACCAAAAAAGCAATATGTACTTAAATTGAAAAATGAAATTCTGAATGTGTGTATGTGTGTTTGCATGCATTCATGTGTGTGTGTGTGTGTTTTTCCTCGTCCAGTCCAGAGAGCTGGAAATTGCTGTATATTGGAGAGACTGGCGGGCCTTATGTGGGGTGAAGTTCCTGCGCCTGGAGGACTTCCTGGACAACCAGAGACATGGCATGTGTCTCTACCTGGAGCCTCAGGGCATCCTCTTCATTGAGGTTCTCACTTTCACATCTAGCCTATGGACAGCTCATTAACCCATAAGTTACATGGACAGTGGTTAGTGCGTGGGTGCCTTTGTAATCATGTTGTAAAGCTTGGTTTGGTATATAAGTATAGAGTCTATTTTGAAAGCGGTTCATATTTGGATGCTTATATTATGATTATGACATTGTTATGACAAATTCTAATCAATGTCCCAAGATTTGTTAATTAAATTTCATTGTTAGTTTTCTAGCATTGGGGCAAGCAACAGGGAATCGTTTCTCTAGACTAAAACAATGGCAAGCAGTGAGATGTTTTTCTCTATGGCATAGCCACCGTTATCATCTGACATCATAACTTATTTTCTATGGTTTTATACCCTGATCATAATCAGCCCCACTGTTTATTTCCAGGTTACCTTTATCAACCCTGTCATTGAGCGGCACCCCAAACTACAAAGGCAGAGGAGAATTTTCCATAAAGAAAAAGGTAGCAACATTTATCGTCATTGGATTACATCGGTTATTTCCTCTGATTTTATTTTCTTGTTACCAGAGACAAAGTTTTGCCAATCTCTCCAATGCCTCTCAGATTGATTCATACCTCTAAATGATGCTAATTATAGTCTGTCTTGGCTTGCCTGGAGATCCTGATGCAAAGTTTTTTTTGTTTTTTTTTATGGTTTATTTTATTCACACACATATACGCAGATACAGAAATAATAATATTATTGTACACACAATAAAACAAACTATATCTACAATAAGACTTTATGTCATATTTTGTCGGTAATTGTATATTAATAGTCGGCTTAAGCATCTCCACATTCAGCTCAGTTCAGATCTCCATAAATGAAAATACTTTCTCTCTCTCTCATTCCTACCTCTCTCTCCATCCTACTTTCTCTTTCTTTCCATCCCTACTTTCTCTCTCCTCCATCCCTACTTTCTCTCTCTATCCCTACTTTCTCTATCCTCCATCCCTACTTTCTCTCTCTCCATCTGTACTTTCTCTCTCTCCATCCCTACTTTCTCTCTCTCCATCCCTACTTTCTCTCTCTCATTCCTACCTCTCTCTCTCCATCCTACTTTCTCTTTCTTTCCATCCCTACTTTCTGTGCACTTTTAAGCCAATCCCGTCTGTATCATTATACCTGTGCAAAGCAAGTGTAAAGGCAGGGACACATTGGCTGTCAACAAGAGAATAATTAGTGTGCTTGCTTCAGCAAGTCTGAACTACCGTACACATTAAGTCTTCATTCTCTGTGTACATTTTGGTGACATGACATTTCTATAATCCTTTAAGAAAACATGCAAAATATCAGTTATGCTATCACGTTTCTAATCATTATTATTATTATTTGGGGCATATTTCTGCTTTTAGTCAGGGCACATTCTTCAACTAGTGTATCCCCTCTGGTCCTGCACCCTCTCAGTCACCGTTCAGTATTATGATTATGACATTATTATGACAAATTCTAATCAGTTATATTTGTTAATTAGATTTTTTTTGTGTTTATTCTAGCATTTGGGCAAGCAGCAGGGAATCAATGTCACAGAACCTCTAATTTCTCTAGACTAAAACAATAGCAAGCAGTCTACCATAGTGTTGAATTCAGTGCTGTAAGCCTGAGATTGTATTTTGTTTTTTAAAAATAATGCCAATTAATTACAGTTGTTTTTTCTCTTTCCTAAAAATCTGTATTGTATTGGCCTTCAAAATCCATAATCGGTTGACTTTTAGTTCTTGTTGCTGCAGGAACAGGCATTGGACGAGCTAGCTCAGTAGCCGTTACATAAATTTTGAGAAATTGCCTAAAACATCCTCTTTTTTTTATTTTTTATTTCCATTACTTACCTGTGAAAAGCTTCCAGCACAGTTCATGAGAAACAACAGAGTTTGAACTTCACATGTGATCTAGGTGAGCTGTCTCCATTTGCCTCTCCATAGGGAACGATTTCCTGCGGGCCGCCCAGATGAACATGAACTTTGCCACTTGGGGCCGTTTGATGATGACTATCCTGCCTCCCTGCAGCTCCCTGGAGGCCATGAGCCCCCCATTAGCAGGCGCCCCCACATCCACTTCTCCACTAGGGTAAGGTCCTATGGTGTTGCTAGCCACCCTGACCTAGGAACATCGCTTTGTGGCATCTATGAAGTAGTAATGTAGTTACAAATGTGAGCTATGAAATTATTAATTTTTCTGGTATCCAGAGTTAAGAGAAGTCAGCCACAGTGGCTATATAATAATAATAATAATAATAATAATAATAATAAGCTGTTTTCAAGCCAAGAGCACAAAATGCTTTACAAGAAACAATAAAACATAGAAATCATTCAAATAAAATGTTTTAAAAACGAAAGATTTTAAATCAATATAGCTCATGATAAGTTAAAAGGAGGACCTACTAAATGAGTAACAAAGAAAAAATCTTTGAATAAAAGAATCAAATAATTTAGAGATTGTGAAAGCAATTCCATAAAAATAGGTCTCAAGGCAAGATTTAAAAACGGATTCAACAGATGTAAGAGATTTTTCATCCCCTCTGTATTTACCCAGAGACGTTTGGACCGCATGACCGGATTCTTCCCTGCCGCAAGTGTACGGCATGTGAGACAGGCAGGGTGTGAATATAGAACAGAGGTTACTTAGGGCAGAATGCAAATGGGTTTTCTATATGAAAACTCTATACCCGGATAGTCTGAATGAAGAATTATCTCTCGCCTGTTTTTGTAACCTCTTTGTAACTTTGTAACAGAGTGTCTGGATGTGCTACAGTGAATTTCTGGAGTCCGTTATGTACTCACTGTATGCATTTCATGTCAAGCTGTACCTGATACTTGTCTGTATCCATGCAATTGGATAGACCTCCTATGGTTTCAGCTGCCTCATTAATGAACTAATTGTTGGCACTCCCTATTTGCCACAAGTCCCTTTGATTGGCTCAGACTGATTTTGGAGGAGTGTATAAATAGGTCTTTGCATAGTGAGTCTCTGTATGGTGCTGAGGATGGTCTTATGACCGAAACGTTCACCTTTTTGTCGGTTCACTGCACTTTTGCCACTTTTTAGTTGGGCACTATGTAAATAATTAATAATGCATCTGAGGAGCCTCTTCTATTTTTTGTCTACTCTCTATAAAATGACAGTCGATACCAACACTAATTTTAGCACACATTTATTGCTATTCATGACCGTAGAGGATACTTTATGAATGTTTATGTGAACTAGGAAATCCAGCCACAAACCGAAAACAGAATGAAGACTTAATGTGTGTACGGTAGTTGCCTTGACTACTCCCAGTCAAACTTCCACGCAGATGTAACCCTGCAAAGGCACGCCAAGCAAAGAACTAGACTGCACTCGGGCGAGGTGCCAACTTACGCCTTATAGCCGAACAGGGGCGTTTTTAGGATTCAAAGACATCAGGGGCTTAGCCCCAAGGGGAGTCTCAGTTTGGAGCGCGCGTAGCGCGTGCGAAAAATTTACAAATATAAATAAAACTTCAGGGCTGGAAGCTGGAAGCATGCCGTAGACAACAGAGCTGTGACTCTGTTGTCATCTCCTCTCATCATCCCCACTTGTCTCTCTACTCTACTCTTTTTGTTGTCTTGTCTCTCTCTTCTCTCCTTTCTCTGTTTCACGTCTCTCCGGTTGCTATCTGTCTCTATAGCCCCTTTCACACATGCAGCCTGTTCCATTAATGTCACATTGGGGTCATGTGTGAATGGAGCCGGTGTCAAAATGCCATCAAATCACATCCCACACACATCCCACCCCCCCATACTGTGCCAG
>OMLI01021940.1:7479-20101 GCA_900302605.1 Rondeletia loricata
AGGTGACCATGAATGATGTGATAGCTGCAGAGCGTGTGTTTGGAACGTTGGGTCATATAGCAGCCACTGAAACCCCACGCTGTCGCCTTCTCCTGCTGCTAGAGGAGTCCAGGTGAGAACTCTGCCTGGACACACACAGCGCTAAGTCAAGCACAACATAACATTAACTAATTAACTACAATTTAATTACAGTTGTGCGCTGTGTCCTGGATGTATGTGTGTGTTTACATATGCTAAGAATATGTGCATTCCTAAATGTGTATATGTGTGAGTTAGGGCTTGTGCATGTGTAGGCTACCTGTATGTGCTTGCCTGTACCTAACTGTTTGTGTGTGTACATTTGTGTGTGAGTGTGTGTTGTGAGACAGCGAGACAAAGACTGGCACCCAGAGCCAGGGGAATTAGACTTCGTGTCTCAGGGTAAGGGTGGGTACTTGGCACCTCGACACACACACATTCCTCTCCCCAGCCAAAAGCTCTTCAGGTCTGTCACTCCAGGTCAGTGAAACAGCCACGCAAAGCAAAACTTTGCTGAATTCGTCACCGACAGAAGAGGGGTTTTTTCTTCTCTAAAATAGTTGTAATGATAGCCACCTTTCTCACTGGTGCTGAGCAAAGATGAAATTGTAAATGTTAAAAAGTAAGCCCGCACATAGCATTACTACATCACGAAAATGTGCCTAAAGGTTCGAGAAATGGGCTTGTGATCGGAAGGTTAACTGGTCGAATCTCCTGACCGGCAGGGAAAACCCGGGTGGAAAAAGTGAATTAGTAATGTACTCACCTCCCTCAACAATTACCGTTGAGATTAATTTAAATGACCATACTGGTGTTTTTGCATGTTTTAGCCCATTTACTACAATTCACGTATACTTATCATTACTACCAACAATTTTCCAAGCATACCATAATTTTTTTAATGTCTGAATGCGTTTTTTCTACCTTCCAGGCAGCCATTCGTTTCCATTAATTTCAGTACGGTACGAAAATCAACTTGCAGAGACTTGAAACTCACAGTGAACATCCTGCCCAGGTTAAAAGTTACTTTATCGTGGTAATTTAGTTTAATGCCCGCATTGATTTGAAAACTCTACGTCTTCTGGCGCGTTCACATGTTAGTGGGAAGCTCCAACAGCCGGGTCTTCAAAGTCGGCTGTCAAACAGCTTTGCATTCACGTGCTATTTGGTCGGAAAATCTAACCCAGAAGACAAACGATAAGCAAACATGGGCATCGTGAAAAGGATGATGTGGATTTGGCTTCTTCTTGCTTTAAAAAAGTTATGATAGTTAGTCTGGCTAACTACCAAGTAGGGCATTCATTTTTCCGATTTATCGATAGCACATGAATGCACCATTCCTCTCTGTTGCACTCGGAAACCCACACAACAGAATGTACGTCTCCGCCAGAAAATAGTCCTTGAAGAAAAGATTGTTTTACGAACAAAATTCAAACCTCCATGACTTCTAAACCTGGGCACGAATGTTAGCCGGAGCAGCAGAGAATTTTAAGGTAGGTTTATCACCTGAACGTTTGGTATGCTTTGAAAAATGGTCGGTAGTAATGTAAGGTATGCATGCAGTGTAGTAAATTGGCTAAAACATGCAAAAACACCGGTATGGTCCTTTAACAAGGGAATTAATAGCCAATTGCGTCAGTAGAGCTGTTAAGTGTTGTAGCGGGCAGATGTGAATGAGTATAACTTGAAAAAGAGCATGCATGCTCAGTGAAACCTTAAATATAGGTTCAAAAATTCAGAACAAATACTAATAGTAATACATTTTTGTGTAGCAGAAAGGCTGTGTGTGGGCCTATTAATGAATATAACTCCCTTAAGCCGCCTCAGTGCCCTCGAGTGCCCCATCTGAATGCTGTTGAAAATCAGCTGGCAAACAAAACGACAAATGGCTCTCTGCTGCACCTCACCCTGACTTACACTTCCTATTCTGGATAGATAATACGTAACAGCCCGGGGCTGATCATTATTTTCGCATCAGTGCAGAAGTCTTAATTGCTGTGACCTGCATGTGGAATGGCTACGCCTACTTAGTCAAATGTCTGTTTTTGTTATTGAAACTACTGTGAACTCTGACCTCTTATTTCCCAATCCATTATTGCTGTATATTTCATATAAAATATCTTGTTTGTAGTTTATTTACACAAATGATAAAAACATTGGAAGAAGAGAGAGAAGAAAACCATTTCAGGTGTGCAGGGAAGACAGAAAAGGAGCTTATGAAATCATCTCACCACAAAAGAGAGCGAAAAAAATCTAAATGACAGATAATGAATGATGACATCCTCGACATTCATGCTTTAAGAGTCGGTGTATCATAACATACGCCAAATGGCATATGTTATGATATGCCTGCAATGAATGTACTGTACCGTACTACTCCTATTCGGTTTCTGACCTGCTCTGCCAGGGTTGCTGTGTGCCCTTGCTTATTCATTTACTTAGATGTGTATGGGTACTGGGTGTGCTCTGTGGGGGCCAGCATACCTTTGGGCAGCATTGAGAACACGTTAACATACATTGTCTCCTTAAGCATCCTGATGGAATTCACAACCTTGTTATCCCAACTGAGAACACAAAAACGCTTTGAAGCGCTATGCTTTCCCTCTCAGTGATGTGTGCGTTTGATTAAAGAATTACCTTACTAATAAACACCGTGTCAGCTATTCTCTCCCTGCCTCAGTGCATCCACTATCTCCCCAGTGCAGTTTGGTCCTGCCAAGAGAATCTCCTGACAGATGGAGAATCACTGTTTCCTTTGTGATCTTATGTAGCAGAGGTGCTTGGGGTAATCCGTTTTTAAATTTCTTTTTTTGGCAAGATCTTTGATGTTAAGTGGTCATGCTAAGCGGCTAAGCTGTGGTGTTTCTGCACTGCACTTCCCAGAGATCACTTGTCAATCAAACAGTGTGTCCAGTACAGTGAGGTCTTTTTCCTCTGATTTTCTTTTGATGAAGTTTGAGTTTCTCTAGGTGGCGCTCTTTTCGTTGTCTGTTCAGCCACCCCGAGCTATTGTTGCCAGGACATATCTCTACAATGCCTACTGCCGCTGTTGCATGAAAACCTTGTATTTCCAAAAAGTCAACTATTATATGAACACCAGGCCTTTGAACAATTTTCATAGGCTCTGTGTTTGTAAAATTCGATCTAAGAACCTAAAGGATTATGTAAACTTTCAGTTCAAATCCCAAATGGAACAATGAACTCTACAAGTGGTGTTACAAGGTTTTCATTAGACAGCAGTGCTACATTGCACATTGTTCACACTAGAGCGATATGACTGAGTCATACTGTGCTACGTTCTCCATGGGGGATGTCTAGTGAAAAGAGTTTCCTTGATGGATACACACCACTCCGTTTTTCCGATGCCCAATGATGAATCACACCCATGCACATGCATACATGGATGCATACACACAAACATGTAAAGGTGCACACACGTGCGTGCGCGCACACACACACACACACACACACACACACACGTGTGTGCATGCACGCCTACTTTTCTCAAACTTGTTTTTACCTTGATACTTAGAAAGATGTGCAAATAACACACACGAATGCCTGTACGCCCACACACACACACGTCCATACACACATACACACACACACATTTACAAACGATCTTATCCCATATGGAATTTTTGCCTCCAGCCTCCTCTAAAAGAACTGTTTCAGCGTTCTGGCACTGATGTGTGGAACATGTTGGTGCAGTACTGTATCACATGAGATTTAATGCTGATAGACAGCAGCATTTGATGTCACTTACATCCTTGTTTTAATGTCTTCCACTCCTTTTACATCTGTACACATCCTGCTGCTGCATATGGCAAGAGATGAGAGTGAAAACATTGGGAAAAGCAGACATTTATTAAGATTTAAGATTATTAAGATTTAAGATGGCGGCAGTTGGATTGCTTTCATGTCATGACTGATGTTGTGTTTTCCAAAGAATTTCATGCTGGCGCATCCTCTGTGCTATCAGTGCTGTATCCACTATTAGTCTTGATGGATTTCTTAATGGTGAAAAGGGAGTGAGTCTAATTACACAGTTTCTGTGACACAGTATTAAGGTATGAAAAGATAGAAAAGAGCGCACACCCAAGCAGAGGTGCCGGCCAAGGCAAAAACGAAACACTGTAAAAAAGTATTTATTTTTTACAGTATTAAGGTATGGCAGTGTTGTTTGATGCCCAAAAGAACACACCTTATTACTTTGTTGTCACTCACTTGCTGTCTCTGTCTCTCCCCCCTCTCTTTCTCTCAATGTCTCTCTCTCTCTCTCTCTCTCTCTCTCTCTCTCTCTCCCCTGCAGGAAGCGTCAGCTGCAGTTCCTGTTGGAGGGGCGTGGCCGGCGGGCGGGGCTGAGTCCAGAGGAGCTGCGGGACAACGGGAAGCTCCTGGGAGAAGGCCTGAGCAGAGCGCTGTTCAACTACCCCAGCCGAGACTGCAGCGCAGAGAGCCCAGAGGTCAGTGCTATTTGGCACGATAACCTAGTGGTTAGAGAGACTGTCCTGTGACTGAAAAGTCACCAGTTTGATTCCCACATCAGCCAGTGTGTCCACCAACAGCCCACATGGCCTGTTGAAGTGTCGTTCACCAAGACACTGAACCCCTACTGTACCTGCGCACTCATTGTAAGTCACTCTGCATAAGAGCATCAGCTATCTCCCCAAAATGTTAATGAATATGAATGTAGCAGGATTACCGCTGCTAGACCGGCCACTCCAAGTCTTCTTATGGCACAGGGCAACTTTTTTAATAATGGTGATGTGCAACATTATATACGTGATTCAGTGATTACATTGCAACTTTTTGTTGCCATTTAAAATAATTCTTGGCCCTGGGTCTCATTTAGTTTTCTGTTGCTAAGAACTGTTCCCATCAGTGCATACGTCAAAATATTGCTAAGTGTATCACAACCCTTTTTCTTCAGGGACGGTCACTCCTTGGACTGTACATTGTACATTGTATCTTTAGTTATTCAAGTGTCCAAGTGTCTTGGAAAACATTTACAAATACACAGAATCCTTTGTGCCATAATCCAGGGTGAGTATTCATACAGAAGCCCAATTCAGATGTCAATAGAATGATGTACTAGCCCACAAATGGTGACTATAGGCTATCAGGCTACGCCATCATACGCCATCACCTACAGGACAGGGCAGCACCACCTAATCTAAACGTTACAGTGTGTGAGTGCAGGTATGGCACTGGGGTTATCAAGTGGGCGCCTCCCATCACAGATGTTTCATTGAATTAGGCCCACGACGCCTTCGGAAGGCTCACTCTTTCCTACTGTGATTTGCATACCACAGCACCTCCCCTTGATGCAATCATAACAATCAATCAAACCAAATCAAGTGCGCTCATATTCTTTTCCTTTCCTCACAGGAGGGCGCTGTGGAGTCGTCGGAGCGGGCTGCCATGACAGAGCAGTACCTCCAGGAGGTGGTCCAGAGGGCGTCCGACACCAACCTGAAGGGTGAGGCCCTGCACAAGCTGTGGCCCTCCATGTTCGTGGAGATGGTGCGGGACTGTGTGTTGGAGATGAGGGACCGAGCGGCCTTCCGCCAGGCCAGCCTTGCCAGGATCTCCCAGACCAAGTGAAGAGGACCAAAGGTTCACTCTGTCACCACACACACACACACACACACACACACACACACACACACACACACACACACACAGCGTACTGGGCGCCTCCAAAGCTCACTGTCAAACTTCATCTATACCAAACACATCATCACTCGGTGACTTGATCAGCCATTCAAATCTTTGGAAATGGAAGGGTGTATTTAAGGTTAAATAAATAATTGTCCTTAGTATCTGGGAAGCTCTTCCTTAAGATGGATGTAGTAGACTGTTTTAAAGATGTCTGAAGCAGTTGTGATGAGTTGAGTGAATGTACATTTTCACCGAAAAGACACTGCAATGCTTGGAGCTACAACATGCAACATGTAAGTCAAAGGGACGGACGGTGCATTGTGGTCCCTACGGAGCATCCTCTGCACTTTAAAAGCCTTCTGAGTGACCCCTCTCCACCATTATCATCATCAGCTGGAGATGACCATTGTCTCTTTTCTCGAGACTAGAATGATTTCTCTGTCTTAACTCATGTTTCATGTGTCGCTCTCTGACTTTCTCCTGCCTGACATGACAAGAAGGGCACAAAAGACCTTGTGTGTTTTTTTTTGATGACCACTGATTTTCTGTATTGTACTTAGTATTAAAAAATTCCATATCAACACTCAGTTTCTGTACATGGTTTGCATGGTTGTTTCCCCCCAGAAATGTCTCTGCAGGAGGCGAGAAAAATGCTTTCATCAATCAGGCAGTCAGCATTCACACACTGGACCTGAAAATACAGCTTTCAAAAATGTGCGAGTGTAATCAAATAACTTGTTTTGTATGGTATGTTAATGCTCAAGTTCAGCTCCTCTGGTTCCACTGTTTTAAGCAGATCACACTTGACAGTCACTTTGAAGGACAGTATTATCAACACCTCATAGACCATTAGTCTCAGCAGTGGTTACCCCATGAGGCAGAGGCTCTGTGTGTGCATGCTGTACCCTGCTCTGTGCCGAGAGGTCCAGGAACCATGAAGGGTCCTCTGGAATGTCCCTGAAGGCATAGAGGCTGCACCGGCTCTACACCACCTGTTCCTGCTCCCCTCACTCTTAACCACACAGCAGAGAATGTTTTAACCCTTATTTAATCAGGCAAGATGACTAAGAACACAGTCTTATTTACAGCACCAGCCTGGGGGAATAGTTGCAGGCGGACGAAGGGTTAAACACTTTCACACACACACACACAGACACAGACACACACCTAGGGACTGACAGGTACTACAGTGTGCTGTTGGCCGCTCCACTGGAGCAATTAGGAGTTCAGTGCCTTGCTCAAGGGCACTTTGACTGTAGTTATTGAGGGAGGGCAGAACATTAGTGTGTCCAACGGGAATCTCTCTTCACAGTGCCGGGTTCTTTTTCCCCCTGGTTGTCAATGGCAGTGATGGCACCGGTAGCATGCTTTTAGCGCTCAGAGTGGCGTGCGCTAGAGGAGAGGTTGAAAATATTGTATTTTTTTTAGGAAAGAGTGCAAAGCTTCAAATGTGTTTTTTATAGTCTACATAGAAACAACAAGAGCTACAACCTGTGCTTCCCCCAAGCATCTGTTTAGCGTTACTAGCTAGGGGGCTTATTCATTCACTTCCCCTGCTGCCCTTATTTTATCTCCCCATACAGTAGAGAGTCATAGATACCACAGTTGGGGTCAATCCACTTCCTGTTCACCCGATTTGAGTAATATTGGATATGAGAACCTATTTTATGGCAAAGGGTTTCCGAACTTTCTCAGAAACAGCAGGCCGACTGGACTCTCCACACTGCACTAGGGCGATTAGTAATTACGATTGTGAGTCTTGATTTGAGGAACATCAACATCAATATCTTGACCATTTTCAATGATGATGGACATTCAAAATGAAATTAAATGTTAAAAATGGTTCAATATGCAAATATTCTACGATTATTAACTGTGGTAACTTCAATTTCAAAATGCGATTATACACGAGTAATTGTGCAGCCCTACACTGCACTGTCAATGGTTCACAGTCAAGGGCCGCCAAAGTCAACAGCAGATACCTGTGGCACTTGGAGTGGTGAAAAGGAGACTTGGAGCTGTGCCGAAGAGGGAGAGATCGGAATCGAAGTCACCCAAATGGTTTTTCTGGAATGTTCAAGCAGCGAATAAACATTAAGGCAAAGGAAAAATAGGTTGAAGTACTCAGGGTTAGTGCATACCAGAATTTTTGAGGGGGCACAAATTCTCACAAGCATGTCCGCAATGTAAATCAATAGAGAACATAGATATTAACACAGTATGCCAAATACAATTCCAAATAAGAAAGAGCACATGGATCAAATCAGACCTGTAATATAGTACAGTAATATAATGTTTTTACCAGGAAGGGATTGTGTCTTTGAAGGCAAGTCTAGTCAGGGTGGGGGAATGTTGCAATGTTGCAATGTTGAATGTTGTTAGTGAGTTAATCACCTCGGTTGCAATTTTTAAAGTTTGGCCATAATATGTAAGTTTAATCCTATTCAGGGTTTTACATTTCATTGTCTCAAATATATCTAATGGTTCAAATTTGGGCAGTTCACTGACGTGTAAATACATTATTTTCTGACTGGTGGAGCTGACTGCAGGCTTTTGACTCCCGTTCCCAAAATGCCACTAATGTGACAGGAACAACACACACATAGAATGCCCGACGATACACACTTTTTGGACTCAAAGTAATACAATATCTAGGCACAGCATAACATATACTTCCTGTTTATTTGAACAGGGACTATCAGTGAGTTTGTACAATACAGAGACAACTAGTCCATACCTGGGGATGCGCTTGCCACAAATCTGCTTCGTCAGTCCCTGCCTATGCCAATGCTCAATGCCCATGTGCAGTTTTAGATTGATTGGCAAACCCATCGAGGAGAAAAATGGATGCGGACAGAGTGACAGAGTTTTCCTCATTTTATAGTAGGACATAGTAGGATGTGTATTTTGCTGTTAAGTTACCCCGGTGTTGTGAGTGGGTGTGGCGTCAAGCTGTCATACCAACATGAGTTGACAAGTAACCACTCTATGCATTCTTTGATAATCCTGGTGATTTGGAAGGGAAGTGTCTGCTATCAAAACGCCACAGCAAGCAAAGTTTGTTTTCTCAGCAACTTTGATAAATAATACTGCTTTATGTTGACATATTGTGTAATGTTATGGCATTTTGGAATGGTTGTCAACATAGTGATGGAAGTCTAGCCCCAGGACAGATTATATGACAAGTGACATGGCTTGTGGAGGTACAAGAGAGAGAGACAGACAGAGAGACAGACAGACAGACAATATCTCATCCTTTGTAGGAAAGCGGAGTAGAAATCCTGACAATGCAGGACTTCCCAAGCCCCACACCGCTCACAGGGGTCAACACATTAACATGACGCCCATATGTCTTGATCAGTAATAACCAGCTATGAATCTGTTTGCTGTAATTACAAATAATATGTATTCTTTATGTGGCCTGACACTGGCATTCATCAGTGATAAACTACTCTTTTTCCCCTCTGTTGGCAGAGAGACGAAGGCAGTGCTTCTGGCCTTGATGGCTGTCGATGCATGAGAACCACTCTGCATAACATAACACATTTTGACATTTTCATTTTTGACATTTAGCTGACACTCTTATCCAGAACAACTTTCAATGAGTGAGCAGGTAGGGATTTAGTGTTGTGCTCAAGGACACATCAACAGGCTGTTGCGATAATTGAACTGGCAACCTCTTGGTTATGGGATGACACATTGAGATCATTTTGGTCAAGAACGCAGGGATTTAAAGACTTTTATTAATAGGAAATTAATAGGTTTCATTCCAAAATGCTATATATGTATTTTTGGAAGAAATTATTTCTTGAAATCCATCACTCAATATTTAAAAAAAAGTATTTCATAGTCAACGTTTTAAAGTAGCTTAAAAAATGTTTTTCCAATGTTTTTTATTTTCATTCAGTCATTTTATAAGAGTAGATGTCATGTTTGTCAATTACAGAGGAGAGTTTGTTCTGATCTTGTCACAACATTGTACCCAAGGCCTCAGCTCTGACAACGTGCAGTGGAGGCAGGCCAAGATGCGCTCGGTACTGAAAAGCAAAACATTCCAAGTATGTTTTCAGTATCGCATGCCTGTATAGGTTCTGTCATTTTAAGGATTTAATTAATATTCCTTGACTTTAGAAAGATCGTGCTATGTTGGTGCCACTGTCAGTGAGATATCTTTCATTTAATCCACCAGATCCCTTGGAGCCAGCATGGGTAAAAGCCCTCAGGAGATTCCCTCACACTCAGGAAATAATAGTCCCTCAAGGGAACAGGAAGAGAGAGGAGACCTGTAGTGACACATCCATACAATATAACCAGTGATGTAGTGGTTAATAAATGTATGTCTAAACCAAACTTCAGTAGGTGATCATCATAAGGCGAACAACCAGCTGTATATCTTTAATTTCTTGAAAATAGGCTATTTTTATGTACTTAAATTTGGTATGATTATTTTTTGGCCTTTATTTTAATATGCTCTTTTCCAGCGACACCCTGCTTCACATTCATCCAGTTACAAACATGCACACCTGGGAGTACAATTGCAGTCTCCACTGAGCAGCTGCACTGGGGCAGTTGGAAGTTAAACGATATTCTTACACTGTTATATGTCATCAATCTGTGATGTTCAGTGCATTCAAGGAGTTATTTCGTGTATTTCATTTACGTTTTTGGTGTACCCACTTACAACCTGCCTCATCTAATAGGGAGCCGAAGCGGAAGTGTAGGCCCAAGTCTTACCGTGGTTGACTAGCGGCTAAGTGGCTAACACTTCTATTGACCGCAAAGTAGTATGTCTTCTGCAACTAAACAAAGCAACGAATGGTGTGGAGATTCACTTCTCGACACACTATGTAGCATAAGCTTTTAGACAATTTGGATTTGCACGTTTCTGTTATTTTATGGCGTAGAAACTTACAGAAAATACTTTTTAATGATGGAGAACTACATTGTAGCATGTACCAACTGTTGATAGCGGGGCTGATCCGCCTGAGTAGGGAGGAGACGCTGTCATGCATGGGTAGGTTTTCACCTCTTGAGATGCAATTTGGGACTTTGCTGAAGTATGAGTTCAGGCTCACGATAGTAACTACCTAAATGTTTTCACAGTAGCCTGTGAAGCTGTAACAAGGGAACAGGTAACAAGCTACGGTAGCTAGCCGTAGCTTGTTACCTTTGCAGGAGATGGAACATTCCAACTAGCTGAAAGCGTGCTGGGTAGTATAGTTCGGTAACTCATTTTGTCGTTCTTGTAAATAATACTGAATGGATTTTTGTGAAATTAAGCTAAGCGAGATGTGTTGATGCTTCCCATCATTTCCGTCAACCCTCTGGTTGACTTTACCCTATGTGAATGAATGGGAGGTTACTTCATAAAAGCAATCTAAAAAGCATATGGCTTTGATTTTGAAATATGTTGTACATGTTGTACAACAGTTGGTACATGCTACAATGTAGTTCTCCTTCATTACAAACAAAGTATTTTCTGTACGTTTCTACGCCCTAAAGTAACAGAAACATGCAAATCGTCTAAAAGCTCAACACCATTTGTTGCTTTGCTTAGTTGCAGAAGACATACTACTTTGCGGTCAATGGGAAATCGCGCTAGCCACTTAGCTGCTAGTCAACCACGGTGAGGCTTTGGCCTACACTTCCGCTTCGGTGTTCCTCACTCACTTTCAATGCACAGAGCAGTTCCACACAGCTCTAGTCTGGGCTGCATTGCTCTCAATAAGTATAGCACAGTTGTGAGAACATGTAGATACGTAAACAGATGAGCTTGTGTCGCTCTGATACTCTGTGTTAAAGAAATATTTGTCTGTAGCATGATGTGAAGTTATCAAAAGACTAAGACCATGCAATATTATATAGACAATAGTGATAGCTCTAGTTTGTGTTTGGGGTGAATGATAACAAGTGATGTGGCAATTCAAGCAAACTAAAGTGGAATGGATAGGAACAGCTGAGTTTTGGAGGCTGACATGTTGATGTGCTGTATCTCTGACAGACTTCTGTATAGTCTGGAGACATGGCTGCCAATTCGTTCCACCTCAGAGGACCAACTATTTGTTTCTCCTGGAATGAACCAAGCGCATTGCTAATTGTGAGCCGTACACTGCAAAAAGTATCCATCTGAAACAGTGATTTCATCCTGTATTGAGTTTTAAAATCCTGTTTTTATTTCAAATATAAATGGGGTAAGATACCATCAATGGGGTAACATATTTCCACTAGTTTCCAAATCAACCTGATTCAAGAATTATTGAATCAAATGACAGCATGATACCAGTGGAGTAATCTGCCTTTTTTCAAGACATAGTCACTTGGTTCAACAATTTTTTTAATGTCAACCCATTCGCAGATTTTTACACTTGCTTTAAGAAAAATAAGAACATAACAAGACTGAATCACTCTTTAAGATGGATATTTTTCCAGTGCACTGTACGTCCAGTGGCAGGGTAATGCACATTTTTGTCCAATGATAGACAACGGCAGCTCTCCTCTCCAAATGGGAGAGATAGGCTTTGAATGGGTCATCTGAAACAGTAGTTCATTAACGCTGCTTTAATTGGAGGCTTGTTCGCCTGTGACGGGGTTTGGAAACACTGGGGTTAAAGGCAAATTCCTGAGCAGCATCAACGTCCTCCCACCACTGAGGACGGTCAGTGGGGGCAACAACAATGACTGCAGGAGAAGGACCAGCTCCCCTATTGATGGATGGATAAACAGAGAGACAGAGGCATAAATGGATGAGTACATACATACATACATACATACATACATACATACATACATACATACATACATGGATGAGTACATACATACATACATACATACATGGATGAGTACATACTGTACATACATAGAGACATACATTCATAGGCATATTGACACAGCGACGCATTTCACAGTATTTACAGACTATGTTGGCTATATAATGAAGCCA
>OMLI01021957.1:0-12323 GCA_900302605.1 Rondeletia loricata
TTTATATTCTTTGAACATTAAGTATTGAGGGACATATGATCAGACATTTTTAGGAGATTCCCTTATTTATGTAAATAGTGCAACACAAAACTCTAGTCAAAGCAGCGCTCTCTCCTCTCTGCTCTGCTCAGCTCACACAGCCGCCCCTCAACAAACGGTCCGTTCCTACCAAGGAGGTGGGGGTGAGGAGGTAAAGGTAAAATTTTTAAAAGGAGGTTTTTATCACGTTACTACTGGCGGGAGTACGAAATGCACGTGCATGTGGGCCGCACAACACAGAAGTAAACCAGGAAGTGAACATATTTTTTGGGCGTATGCGCTGGGTGAGCAGCTTTCGTTCAAATGAATGGGCGGCCATTTTCCCGCTCGTCCTCCAGTTAATATTAAACCTCCTTGCGTGGCACACAATGTAAAATGTAGTGTAGAGGCCAGTAGAAGCTGCAATCTTGTCAGCAATTGTCAGTAATCGTTTTTTTTACAGTAATTAAACTAATGTCTCAAAATGAATGTGGTAATGATTTCTTGATGATTAAATGCTACACATAGCACCTCTAATGTTTCCCCTGAGCCTCCATCCCAACTGGACCCCTCCATTGCCTTGTAATCAGCCTTGAATACCACCAGCTCCACTTACATCAGATTCCACCCATTCAAAAAACAATCTGACCGAAGGGAAAATGGGAAACACATGATTTCCCCCCAGAACACCTTGTCATGTGATCACACAGAGAAATTGAAATGGCATCCATGTGGTGCCAATATTGAACCAGGTAATGTACCATTATGAGGAACAGCTCTCCAGGTATTCAAGACATTTATTGGACGAGGGGAAGTGGGAAGGAAAAACACTTACCTTCTCCAGCCAATGCCATCAGTCTTCCTTAACAAAGTATATTACACAGATTGAACAATCCATCATCACATCCCTACTCTGTTCTCATAAGGCAAATGAATAAGTGAGTTTCTTTGACTGCCCTTTCTGGTGCAGTTATTGTTGATTTTCGTCTGGTAAAATGTAGTATTTGCTATCATGTTTCAAGGATATGTTTTATCCATCATTGTTTAGAGGATTGCGATGGGGTGGAGAATATGGATTGGTATCCGTCTGTGGGCTAGTCACACAGTTACATATGATATCTCACAAAGTATCGACCCAATTTTGACGAAACCTGTATGAATGATGTGTCTTGCTGTTGGTGGCATTTGCAAAACTAGACTGCACTCGGGCGAGGTGCCAACTTGCGCCTTATAGCCGAATATGTGTTTTTGACACCCATGACCTTGACCTTTGACCTTCTGACCTCAAAATCTAATCAGTTCCAGGATACCTTGCGCTGAATATATGTACCAATTATGAACGTCATAGGGTTATTTGTTTTCGAGTTATGGTGTGAACATACCCACCCACATAGATACAGACGGCACTGAACACCCTACTTGTGCCTCGCTGGCGCAAGTAAACACCTAATTCCATCAATGGCAACCAACTGCGGCAATGTCAGTGTCAGTGCAGTGGGGGAGGCGAACAGTGGCTGCAGTGGTGAACATCTCCCACAATTCTGCACTTCAAAAAGCCAGACAGAAGACGTGAGTGAATGCCCTGTGATGTGTGTAGACATGTCTCTATCAATTCTTCACTTACATTTCCAAAATGGACAAGAGACAAGTCCTATCCAAGGCTGTATGATTCTCCTTTCTATTACTGTAGAGACAGAAATTGAAAATTGGATGTGTGGTAGATGTGTGTGTGTGTGTGCGCAGAACGCACTGACACTACTTTATTTGTGAGAGTTAATCTAAGACAACCTGAGGTAATGTAAGAGTAATCGACAGGCAACATTTGGGGGAGCCACTGAACAAGCCCTGGACTTCTTTTGCTCCCCCTTGTTAAGTCTTTGTTACTTATAATTTTATCGTACATCCATGTGCAAATAAACAAAACTGGACTTAAGTGAGCACATTCTGGCTTGGTTCTACATGTTGACAGTTCACAAGATTAAAGTGGTTGAAAACGCTACTCACCTGTCAGGCTAGTGATCCTCCAGTTCAACTAGCCCGGTGGGAAATCTACTCTCCAAGTCAAATATTTGTATCTCTGCCTATGACTGTTTCTGTGTCAAACACTTGTGCATCTTCTCCTTTTGGTATCATTACATTTCTGCAAACCTCAGAGCATTTTACTCGTACAGGGGTGTGTATTTGTTTATTTGGTGTATGCCATTTAATGTGTCTTAAGTGTCCCCGCTTCCTGCTCACAAAGTCAAGGGAAAAGTGACCTTCCCAATGTCTCCTTTCTTATCAGGTCAAAGTCTCACACAGATGATTTTATTCAGCTGGAGTGGGAAAGCATTTTGGGAGCTGGGGTCTCAACAAGAGTGTGTTATTTAGTTGCTCTTCACTCTGATGTTTGGTGGGCCAAGGTGCCTCCCTGGCAGACCTTTTGTTCCAAGGTCTTGATGAAGTCATTCAAGCACAATTTCATGCTTGTAGGGGTTCAGCTGTGGACATACACACCAGCATACACACACTTATATGAATGCACATTTACACAAAAGACAGAGTTGGCCAAACACACACATGCATGTGCCTGCCCACACACACACACACACACACACACACACACACACACACACACACCCTCTGAGGGGCACAGGTCTTGAGGGTGAACCGTTTTGATAGTCAGCACTCAAATACAGCTTGCCCTGACAAATCCGAGATGCAATGTCCATGAGAAAAGTTATGTATGCTTTTTTGTATGCTGTATTCAATATTTCAACATAAATGCAGTGAGGTTTTTCATTGATGAAATAACTGATTAAAACCAAACATCCCCAGTGTGAAATGACAGCACTTGGACTGAGACACTAATAATAAATAAAGATGAAAGGGTTTCAACAAGCTTAACCACAGGAGATGCTGCCTGTGTGTGTGTGTGTGTGTGTGTGTGTGCCTCTCTTGCACTCAGTTTCTATAACATTTGGCAGAGACAAATATGATCATCAGGCTTGGAAATAAATCTCAGTGGGACATCTTGATGCAAGCAAACAAAAAAACAGACATTGCAAGCTATTTTTTTTAAGGATCATTACTTTCTTGATAAGCTACAGTTATTTTTTACATTCTTCTGGGCATTCAATGCAGACATCCTTACAGCCCCTTATCTGTCCTTGTTCATTGTTTAATATCTCACTAGTATCGCTTGGCCTTTCGCTCCGTATTCTATTAGCCCTTCAAAGATCCCTCTTCCACTGAGACATGTGCAAGGCTGTTCATTATCTAAATAATCAACTAGTGTGTATCTAGGGCCTGGGCCCTCCAGGAAGGCACGTGGGTGATTTGCTCAAACACGGTTATATTCATAAGCATGATTAAGACTGTTTGAACTCTTTGCACTAGATTAGATGAGCTCAAAAAGCCTGATGTGGTGTGAAAAAGCCTCTGAAAGGCCAAAGGGAACGTAAGATAGATTGACTCTATAGACACAACCGGAACTCAGAGCGATCATTGGTATGACATTCCTGATAGAGATTCAATTTATTTGGTCAATACAGTGCCTAACATTTTAATAGACGGTGAGGGCTTGGAGAGGTGTACTAATAGTATCTGCAGTATCGTACTTGTACTCGGATTGGCATATACAGCTGACCCATTATTGATGCTTTAATGACATGCATTTTGACACAACATTAAACTTTTCCGGCGGAAGGAGAAATGTCTCCTGACGTGAAAATGCTGAAATGCTTCTATTAGTGAAGTTCATAGGCAGAGCATTTACTGTTTAGAAGAGGAAACTTTATCTGTTCACCTTACAGCTATTACCTATTCTGAATAATCTGTTTTTATCTGTGAACCTATGCTAGTGCATAATTCGATCAAATGAATGAAAAACAAAATTACTGCATTGTTTTATAATAGGCCAATACTAGGCGGCATGAATAACTGTAAATTGAATAGTACTTGAATCGGCCATTGTATATAATGAAGTACTCAAGGTACCGGTTCTGAAAAATTGCTATTGGTGCACCTCTACAAAAAACTATAAAGAGCATTCTGGGGGCAACTATTGTTAATCTTTCACTTCGAAATGCAAAACCTCTGCATGTACCGCCCATGTCTGCCTGTCCTCTTTACACCCACCGCTGACCTGTTGGTTTGAACAGCCATGTATCAGCCATCTTCCTCCTCCTCCTCCTCCTCTCTTTCATCCCATTCACTTGGCTTGGGGACAAAAGGGACAATGTCACAGGCAGCTTTCTCCCTGGATAGCCGTGTCACCTGTCATTTGAGAGACAGGCTCCAGAACACCTTTATTTGCTCAGCAAGAGATGTAGCCTGTACGTGCCTCTCTTTGTGTGTGTGTGTGTGTGTCCTCTCTCCGTCTGCAATGTTCCCAGGGGTCTGGCCGGTGCATCGACATTAACTATTAAGAGCCCTGCTGGGCAAAATAACAGTGGTGGTGGAAGGGTTGAATAGGGCTGGGGGAGCAGGGGGGGGTTAAGCCAAAGACAGAGAGAGGGCAGTGGGCTGCGGCCTCCCTTCTCTTGCTTTTACCTCATTGTGTTTTCAAGGCTTCTATAGTGCAGGCATACCTTCTTAAAAGCGTCCTGCTGCACACCCACCAACAGGGTCTGGAATGACCAGCCACCAAGCACCAAATATCGGCAAAACAGTTGAATGCTACGGTAATATACAGTCTTTGTTCTTTGCCTGTTGTCAAACTTCTCTCCCCGCTGACCCACCGAACACTCTGTCTGACTGTGACCCAATCAAATCAAAGCAAAATAATGGCTCTGTATCAAACAGGCTCCTGATTGGCTGCCTGTTACACTGCTCTACACAAAGCGGTGGCTTTTAAACTAATGTTTGTCCACTGCCTGGATGGTTATCTAGCCTGACGTTACTTGATAATTAATATCAAAATGTGAAACATTTGAACTTCAACAGATTATAATGGAAAATCCTGTCAGAAAAGCCAAGCTGTGTATCGTCACCTGGTTTCCTCACCTTGTCTGAGAGTTGTGCTACAGCGCAAGTGGTGTGCTGAATAGTCACAAATGCCTGGCCAAGGGTGGTCCCTCAAGGCACTGCACCAAGTAAATGTTAACATATTCACTGGGGGGTTTCAACCACCACCAAAGTAGTCGTTTAACACAATACACTAGGCCTGAACGATATTGGAAAAAAATGACATTGCGATAGTTTCGTTTTTTGCGATATATATTGCGATATGGAAAAAAACTGGAATTACATAATTTCACCAGATATACGCAGCTTTTAACTTCACTAGCTCCATTTGGAAATAATCACTCTAGCAATAATTAGGGTGATTTTGGAGGGCATTTGTTTAATACTCTGGTTGACTCAACGTAACACCATTATATCCAGATAATACTCACCTATCAATCCAGGCTAAAGTCCATGATCAACAAGATATTAATGCACTTTGCTTACCCTAAAAGAAGGGGGCTCACTTCTGAATGGGTTTTAGAAGGTGGAGCAAAATTGGAGCGAGAGAAACGGCAGACGATCCGACTTTCTGGAAACCCGCTCCATGCTCCTCCCACTCTGCTCGCCGCTCCGCGAGAAACCATTTAACCAGACTTTTTGCCTTACATCGCACCCTTCACGATGTCACTATTGCACATGCGCACATCGCGATGTCGATGTTGAAACGATATATCATTCAGCCCTACAATACACTGTTATTTGCCCAGCTGGGACTCTCTCAAACACATACTATATTTTCCTGCTGCTTTTCCCCTGCCCTGATGCATTGCGAGATGTAGTCTGGTTATTATTGCATTTTCCCAGCGTGCCATCAAAGGAACTCGTTTGGATGTTTGCTGTAATGTTAGACATACCTCTCCTGAGGCATTGATGATATTGTTCTTGCATTAGAAGCAATGCCTGTGTAGCACACACTCACAAATAAATACTTTGGCAGAAGGAATGCTTTTTATTCTGAGTGAAAACGTTATTAGCATGTGAAGGCATATGGGATCCACAAAGGTAGCAATTGTAGAATGTAAAGCATCTGAATAAAAGTGGTGTGTGTGCAACTGGATTTTTCCACAATAAAAAAAACGAAATGACATCAATTCACATTATCAATAATTCATGCAACTTTTATGATCCAGCTTAATGTCTCAATGTAATTATGTAAATACTCTACTCAAATGCTGGAATGGTTAAGGATTTAGGCGAGTGGAGCTCAGAAGGTGTCTCTACACCTGAAGGAAAGACACTGCTGAAAGTTTGTTGTGGCAGGTATTATATAAAGCCCCAAATCATCCAAAGTCATCACACACCATACAAGAAGAGAGAAGAATAGGGAAGTGTGTTTAAGATGATGACTATATCCATAGCATTCCAGTCAAGGCATTTGACTTTGAGCGTTTTAAAAGTTGATATGCATTAGAAAAAAAATTTCTCCATATGAAACAAGCCTTGCCATCAGATAATTCCATCATCCTGTGAAACTCAGAGAAAATATTGCATTCAAAAGAGGAACCATACTCCGACTGTCAACGTTCATAAATTATAATATACACCAAGGACCATCTATGTCCAAATGGATTTCTACCACATTTCTTCTTACTTACAGTAATGGCTGCATTGTTGGATTAATCAATGCAATAATATTTCATTTGACTTCTAAAGAGAACATGCTCTCTTAGGAAGTCTCCTAAGAGTCTCATATTACTGTGCATTTTATCTCATTTTATTTCAACAGTAGAAATCATCAAGGGGCGGAAGTTTAGTTTGAGCCCAGGTCTAACACAGTAATATATGGTTCCTAAGGCAGGGATATCAACCAGTATGCGATCCCTTGTTAGGATGTGCAAGTCCAGTTTCTCTTGGTTGACTATTCAGTGCGTGGTCTAAACAAATGTTCGAAGCTTTGGTGCCTGCCGAGATTTACATAGGCTAAAGCAAATTATGGACCAAATGAATCACTTCCATCACTTTCTGCTCTCTACGGTACTGATCGGTTGCGTTAGTGTTGTCACAATAACCAAAGTTTCAATACTACTTTGATACTTTTGTGAAAGATTTAATTCAATATTTAATTTGATAAACATTCAATACTTTCACCAAATGTGTTCTGCAAGCAGAAATTCAGCATCACCTCCAGAGGGTGAATATGTGCAGATTGGAATAGTTAAAGAGTTGCAGCCTGGCTCTTGACAGTGGACTGCAGCAGTTTGAGTCCAAACAGCTGAAAAACGTCAACAGTGTCAAAGAGTCCATCACGTCCTGAACTGGATCCCAGTCCACCTAAACCTAAACTGATTGACAAAACTAGTCCCAGCAGTGAAATATGGAACTATTTCACTCGCAGATCCAACAAAGACGGACACCCAACCGACATCAAAACCCCTGAGCAAAAGTTGCTACAAAGCTGTCCAAGTGTGGTAACATAGCAAAGCATCTCAGTGACCGTTGTTCTGTGACATTGCTTGATGGTTTTTCTTCTTTGTGGTATTGTAGTAGTATCAAATTTGTAGATATTAAACGTAGTAATGGTATCAAAGTAAAGAATTCTGGTATCGTGACACTAGGTTGGATATCTTTAGCAATCATGTCAACAAAGAGGGCAGAGATTCTCTTTCGTTCGGCTTCTGTAAATGTTTTTTCTTTATTTCCATTCTACAATTATTACAAAAACAGGGTGAAGCCGCTTCACACACACACACTATTAGGGCTACATGATTTGGTCAAAAAATCATTGTATAGGCAAACAGACAGACAGACAGACAGACAGACAGGCAGGCAGAGAAACAAATTGACAGACAGACAGACAGACAGACAGGTAATCAATAGACTGAGAAGTGGACATTTGCAAACAAGAATGGGATCAGGCCATGTTGGAAAGGGTCCCCAGCCATGCCTGCTGACATTCAGATAGGAGAGACATGAGATAGAGGGAGTGCAATAGAGGAGAGAAGAAAAAAGAACAGAAACAAAATAATAATAATAACAATAGTAATAGTAGTAAAAGATGGCGGCAGTGGCTCAGGAGGTAGAGCCCTCGCCCAGCAACCGGAAGGTTGGTGGTTCGAGTCCACATCCTCCTGGGGAAAAAATCTGTCGTAGTGTCCTTGAGCAAGACACCTAACTCTAATTGCTCCCGTTGAGCAGGCTGGCGCCCTGCGTGGTTGCCTCCGCCAACGGTGTGTGAATGGGTGAATGTGAAGCAAAAAACCTGTAAAGCGCTTTGGATAAAAGCGCTATATAAATGCAGTCCATTTACCATTTACCATAATAATAATGACAATAGTAATAATAATATTGACACTAGTTGTTGGGAGATGGATAAGTCAAGTACATTTTTTTTGTTTATGGAGTATTTCTGTGGATGTGTTTTGACCATTGCTGATGGTGATAACAATAGAAATAATAATAATGAGATGTGGGTAGAGTAGTAGAGTGTGTGTGTGTGGGTGTGGCATTAGTTCACCAGTAATTGTAGAGATTTTAGGAGTGGTGAGAAGTTTTTATTACATTTTTCAGTTTGGTTTCTGATTGAGGCTGAGGTGAGATGGAAAGTTGAGCTCCGTTTTTCCAGTTTAGTAGGATTGTTTTCTTGGCGATACTTAGGGCTACAAGTATTGGAGTTGTTTGGAAGTGTCAATTACCAGGGGTGCAAATTTGGTCTGACAGGTGGGGGGGACCAACGTCGGCGATGGCCAGTCCACACACCAGTTCAAACGCAAAATTAGGCTACCAGAAAGCCTATAATTTAAATTCTCTTTTAGTTACACTGTTCTGCTTATTAACTCTACGTCCCTTTGTGGCTTACACAGACTTCAATAAATCTCTCTCTCTCTCTCTCTCATAAAAATAGAAAAACATATTAGATTGAAAATAGAAATATGGCTTTTGCTCTTTGTTGACCTACAAAGCATAACAGTGTTGCACAATTTAGCTCAGGGTATTTGGCAATGGTGACAGAATCCATCTCTCCAGTTAAAAGGACATTCTCCAGTTTAGCGAGAGTTTGAAGGCCACTCTGGCTAAACCTCTCACTTAACTGCTGGTCAACTGTGTCCAGCATCTTGTAGTATTCCACCCTGTAATACTCCTCAGATAAGGGCATTACCTGAGAGCCACTTTGTTGGTCTTCGCAGGTGAGGGAGGGTGATGGGCTGGATGTTAAGGTTAGATGTCATATCTGCTGCACATTTGTAGATGCTCTTGAATTTCTCCTCAGATCTTTTTGCCTTTATTGAAGTCTTCACACATTCCACTGCAGCAAGCATTCCAGACACCGTTTCTGTCCTCTTCTGCAAGCTGCAGTTGAGACACTCCAATTCTGTAATAACCTCACAAGTCATAATGAGCCCTAGGACTGTGGTGCCTTTCTCAAATGTATCTAACAAGCCCCTTGCTGTTGCACCTGTGGAGGACTGTGGTCCATTTTCAGCCATGTATTCCAAGCTCTGCAGCACAGGTTCATATTGGCTCAGAACAGACTTGATTGCTTGAGTCCTTTCCACCCACCTAGTTGGACAGTTTTCAAGCGGTGGACATCATCTTCCCCCATTGCAGCGATTTCCTTAAATGCAGTTTTGTACTTGACGCAAAGCTTGTACAGACAACCGAGACTCTGGACCCAATCGAGTGCATCACATGTCAGTGTTGATGACTTGCAAGCGGCCTGGGCCACCAGATTTACACAATGAGGGCCACAATGTATGTACACGGCTATTGGTTGCAGCTCTAGTATCTTGGCCTGTGTTCCTTAGATTTTTCCTGACATGTTTGTTGCGCCATCATACGCTTGCCCATGCAGACCAGACAAAGGCAGATTCAAATGCATCAAGACATCTACTAAAACGTTTGCCAAGTTCTCACCAGTTGTGTCTGAAACTTCATAATATCCAATGAAGGCCTCCTGTGGGACTAGGTCGTGGTCTACATACCTCAGACATATAGATTCCTGTTCACATCCAGTTATGTATTGTGTTCCATCCATCATGACTGAGAACTGGATAAGTGGCAGGTTTTGAATTGTGTCAATTAAGTCTTTGATTTTGCTGTGTGACATCAAATCCATGAATTCATTTTGCACCATCCAGGAAGTGTAGTCATGACTACGTGATGACAGCCATTTTCCAAGACCAGGATCATCTTCACTTCTCAGTTTCAGTAACTGTTCAAAGTTACCCTCTTGAGCATCATGACCCCTTAGAGCATCCCCCTGTCGAACCAAGTGCTGCATTTAGTAGAGAATTTTCATCAGACACCTTCTTGCCTCTGTCATTTGCTTGGCTTTGGCAGAAGACAGCTGGGCATCAACTGGTCGTCTTCTTTGACAGTGGCTCATGATGGCAATTTTGTGTGATTGGCTACCTTGATGAGCTGTGAATTTGTCAATGGCTTTTTTCAACAACAAAAATATCCTGCTGTGATGAATGCCTGTTCTGTGTTTTTAGCAAGGGTTTAGGTTTGAGTTTTAAATGTGAGTTCACAGTAAAAGCACAAAACACCACCAATAGTTGGAGAGTAGTGGAGCCAAGGAAAGTCTTGGTACCACTTCTCTTGAAAACGTAGTTTTGTTTGAAAGCTTCTGTTCAACAATTGACTTTGAAGGGGGCTGATGTGGTTTTACAGGAACCATCTCATTCTAAGTGTTGCCTTTGTCTTCTCTCTCAATGTCTCTCTCCCCATGTGTCTGCCCCTCTCTCTCTGCTGGCATCCGTCTCTCTCCATGTGTCTGCCCCTCTCTCTCTGCTGGCATCCGTCTCTCTCCATGTGTCTGCCCCTCTCTCTGTGCTAGCGTCCATCTCTCCCTCTCCTGATGGTTCTTATTAAATTAAAAATAGAAAAAATAGATTTGATTAAAAATAGAAATATGGGTTTTGCTCTTAATGTTGACCCACAAAGCATACTTTGGAATCCATTATTAAGTTAAATTTACACATTCACAATGCAGTAGGCCTACCATAGCAATGAACTTGATAAAGATGATTTCTCCTAATCTTTAACATGAAAGCAGAGTCAAAATGAAATCAGACTAGTCTTGTTTCTGCTTTGTGTACAGTGTTTTCCTGCCAACCACCCAGGTGTTGAAAACAGTGAGATTAAAGAAAAAAAAAAAAAGCTATAGTAGGGTGTGGGATTATTAAAAAATGTATTTATACTAACTGAGGATGTTTTCACATATTGGCTAGTTCTTTTTAAAGGAACCAAAAAGTGAACCAGCTGCAAATTAACTCAGTCTTCTATGTGTTCACAATGTAAGTGAACTTGAAAGAGGACTCGGTGTCACCAATAGTAGTGGGGGGGGACCCAAATGCTGGACAGTGATGAGGCAAGGCAGATGGCGATGAAAACCCCAACCTGGGTGTTTATTTGGTGCCAACAGGAACAGGAACAACTAGACTGCACTCGGGTGACCTTGACCTCAAAATCTAATCAGCTCCAGGGTACCTTGGGCTGAATATATGTACCAAGTACGAACATCATAGGGTTAGTTTTCGATTTATGGTGCGAACATACATACCCACCCACATACAGACGACACTGAACACCCTACTTGCATGCCTCGCTGGCGAAAGTAAAAAAGGAGGACACTAGAAAAGGCTGACAGCCTAGCTGACTAGCCTACAGGCATGAGAAAATTAAAACTGACTGGTTCACGAGGGAAGATACGCAACACCAGACAGGAAACACAATAGGATTCACTAACAGTTGACACTCACAGTTTGACAAAGGTTTGACGACAGTTGACAACAGGATGACAACAGTACGACAATGGACCAACAACCACTGAACAGAAACAGAGCACTTAAATACACTGAGACAAATGACAAAACGAGACACACCTGGGATGATTACAATGAGACACACCTGGGATGATTACAATGAGACACACCTGGGATGAGACACAGACTGACAAAGAACAACAGGAAATGAAAGTACTACAACTAAGGAACAGAACAGGGACATGGAGCAGAGACAAGACCAAATACAAAGACCAGGACCCAAACCAAAAACACAACAAGCAAACATGATACACAGGACTAGACCTAGACAAGGGAAAAAACATAACACATGACTAGACAAAAAACCAGACTAAACAGGGAAACTAAGCTAGACTGGGAACAAACAGGCAGGAGAGCAAGAGAGAGAGAGGGAGAGAAAGAGACAGAGAGAGCAAAGACAGAGCAGAGAGAGACACAGAGAGAACAGACAACAGGGGAACAAATGACCATGGCAGGGAGACAGAAAACAGTCCAAGGCCTGGCAGGAAGGCAGGGAGAGAGAAGGGGGAGAAGGGCAGTCCAAGGTTTGGGGAACCAGGAGAGGGGCTGAAG
>OMLI01021981.1:0-10315 GCA_900302605.1 Rondeletia loricata
TTCCTGTATCCATTATATTCCGAATATGCGCTGCGCTGTCCTCGCGTGCCTATCTAGAAAATAGCA
Organism: Rondeletia loricata; assembly: GCA_900302605.1. Lineage (NCBI taxonomy): Eukaryota > Metazoa > Chordata > Actinopteri > Beryciformes > Rondeletiidae > Rondeletia > Rondeletia loricata. The sequence goes on from OMLI01021981.1 coordinate 67, forward strand.
CAAACTAACAAAACACCATTTCATCCTACTGTAGGGGTGACAATCAAAACGAAAAGAGCGAGCCACTAAGAGCGAGCGCAGCTGGCGTGTTGCTAGGATGAAGCGTCCTAGCAACGCAAAACCAGCTGCGATCGCTCCTATCTTTATCATTTGATTATCTCCTACAGATGAAAATTGTGTTTTCAGTGTTAGTTTCTGCTATTTTGTTGACAGTCTTGACCAATAACCTGGTCCTACTACAAAGACTATGGCAGTCTCTAACTAAACGCTTGGTTAGGCGAGACGACATCCACTGAACCTGAGCATGCGCACTACTATTTAAAGGCATATCCCACATAACGTGTTTACAAGCTACCATATTCTGAATATGACCAGCATATTCCAGCTACCTTATTCGGGATATTCATATTCAGAACAAGGGCTTATTCTGGATATTCTAAATGGAACATGGTGTTTACATGAGTCACCTCATATTCAGAATATGAATGAACGGCCATGTAAACGCACTTATGTCACCAACGCAACGCAGACTCCCACTGTTCAAGCTGCAACTCCCACCCAGATTTTCTATTTGTCAGAGCCACATGTTACGAACGATTTCTATTTCATGGAGTTTAAGACGCCGTGTGATCAATGTTGTACCAAATACTTAACATTGTAAATGTTACGCCAAAGTTGAATACCACTTTAAGAAATGTGATCATAATGGATGACCACCCCCTGGAAAAAGAGAGAGAAGAAGAAGCAGAATAAGCTTACATGAAATGTGCCAAAATGGTGTCTCCCGTGACGCCGGAGCGAATGAGGTGCTTCTTTGTGATGTCATAGACAGGAAGTTCAACCCCGACAACGATGGCTGCTCGCTGGGCTGTGGGGATGACGCCCTGAGGAAGAGGAGGATGAAGAAAATAATTCTGACTCAACACTTTAACGATACTACTCAGTTGACAGATCTGGTGAAAGGATGAGAGATGAAATACAACGACGGCTAAAATACATATTAGCACATGTGGCTGTTAGATTTCTGCTGTGTTTTGTTTGTGTGTGTATACATATATCAGTCTTTGCCTGAAATGTGAATCACACATACACATAATGTGCATGGATTAACAAGAACCCTCACATGCCTACACACACGCTGAACACATGTGCACACGTCCATTTTCTCATGGTGATATTGTCACTGAGTGGTGAAAAGTACAAAGGCTAAAGCCGATTATGGCCAAAAAGAACCGCATCACTTTCTGCTCTACTAATCTCTGCGTATCTTTAGCAATCATGATTCTCTCGCTTTGGCTTCTATCACACTCCCGAGGAGTTTGCATAAATGCTGTCATGCAAATTTGGCCAAGTCCATCTTCCTCACTTGTAGAACTAGCTGGATGCTTTTTGAGATGATTCAGCCTTGTTGCCGTGGAGCCCTGCTACCTTCCACTGAAGTTTGCCCACGCTGGGCTTTAGCATGGCTTTGAAAATGATACTGTATAACTGCTACTAAAAGCAGCTACCGGAGGATGAGTATGTGGAGGATTTCTTAAGGGCGCATTCACACCTATCCCGTTTGGTTAGATTAATCCGAACCCCAGAGCATTTACTCCTTTAGTTCGGTTCGTTTGGCCAGATGAGAACGATGTCATTCAAACTCGGGTACGCACCAAACAACCACACCGAGACCCTCGGTCCTCTTCCAAGTGGACTGAGGTGTGGTGAGCTTGAGGTGAGAACACAACACGGACAACACTGATGCTCATATTCAACTGTTTCTTCGTGAGCTCTTATCTGCTAAGACCACCGGAGAAAGCTCACGCCACGGCTCGTGCCAAAAAGTATGATAATGCCAAAACTGTCCAATGAATGAGAAAGAGAATATGACGCGGCTGTCGGTGGCGGTTTATGAAGACCTTACAGATAAATTGATGCCTCTGGTTACTGGTGTCAAGAAAATTGAAAACACAGCCGATGGTGGCCGCCATATTGGTCTGAAGTAAACGTTAATATGGTTACAGTCATTATTTACAGCCGTCGTGAGATCAGAGGAATGCAGTGACTCCCGTTACCCGTACATACAGTACAGTCTAGTCATTTTACTCCGCTCTGCTCCAATGTGTACCATACATATGCGCATTCATAAATTCGGTTATCACTATCAAATTCTGGCAGTGTGTACATAGCCGACGTGACCTTTGTTTACAACTCCTGGTTCGTTGCAGTGTGAACCCTAAACAAACTAGATGCAAAGTGCAGCAATCTTTTTCTGGTATGATTCGGAACAACGAAAATGAACTATACTGTAGGTGTGATCGTGCCCTAAATGACACCAGACGCCCTCTAGTGGTTGATCTAAGCCATAGCTCTTACTCAGCCATTTGAGCTCTACATAGTTCACACTGTTAAAATCATCTGAATGATGCATCTCAGTAATGTAAAAAAAATGTAACTGCCAAAAGTCGAGGTTGATCCCCGTGAATGAATATTCACATGTTTGTTTTTTATAACCCATCTCATCACACATACACACATACACACACACCATTCACCCACACATACACAGAGTAATCACCACTCACTCTCCATAGTCCCCTGGTGCCCTCTGTCTGGTAGATGTTGTAGAAGTTGGACATCATGCTGCCTTGCAGCAGGCTGCCCTGGGCCTGCATTCTGATCTGGAGCAACAACAGACAGACAAACAGAGATGCAGTCAGCAAAACTGTCCCATTCTTAGCCCCTAATTCCCACTACTTCACTCAGGTATCATAGGAATGACCTTTTTAAAGGATCGCACGGCAGCCTTTGCCATACAGATATATAAGGTCTACATGACTCATTGTCGGTACGATGCGGTTTCTGAACTGATGAGCGGGCCGTTTCAAGCCAGAGGGGTCAGCCGTCCTGTTGTTGAGCTTGATGACAAGATTGGAAATTCAGTGTTGAGAGTAGGTATGGAGGGTGAGGGTGGTTATGGGGCAAGAGAACTTACTGTTGAGCCTTGTGGAGGTGTCTTGAGCCTAATTCAACCAAACATCTGTGATGGGATGGGAGGTGACTAACCCACTCTCACCTGCACCCCTTTCTCCTAACATCCAAGCTAGGTTTCTACATAGGTACTAACCAGAAAGTAGCAAAAGGGATGGCTACATCAGATTCTGTGTTCTGGTAAATGGGTGCACAACAGGGGGCAGCACACATTGAAAACAGCTATTTCATACGCTTAATACAACATTTATTTGACCAGCATAGTACATGCACATGCAGGTTTAACAAACTGTTTTCATGTAGCTGTGGTCAGGGAGGAACTTCCATCGCATTGGCGGTGGATGACACGACTGGCCAATATCCAATATGTAATAAAAGACCAATATCGGCCTGATATATCATCAAACGTATATATCGGTCTAACCCTAGTATTCCACACGTAAGAATCACCTTGAGGACGTCAGTAGGGTTGGCCAGGGAGGAGGACAGGACTCCAGACACGACTCCACAGAAGACGTTGATGACCATGGTCTCGTCTGTCAGAACAGAGACAAGGATCACTGTTAACGAACACTTCAACAAAGACGATGACATATAGATTATTATACGTAGATGCATAGCTACAGGAATATAATGTTTTGACCATAGATTGTATGAATATCATGCATGCTCTTCACTCTTAAAGATTACGTTTCATTTCCAACACAGCCGTGTGTCTAGCTTGGGACGACACATTTGTGTAGCTTTTCAACACAATATATGCTAAAGACAACACTTATTATAGCTTCGTTGAATACTCAATTCTGATTGGTCAATGAAGACATTCTGAGGTCTGTTATTTCTGAATAACAGACCTCTGTTTCACATCTAATCATATCACTCCACATTCAAGAGGTCAGGTCCTGTGAGACTACTTTTTTGGCGGAAGCTTATGAGATACTTGCTTGAGATACCGGCTTGTAATAAAATCATTTTAAACCAATATTTCCGGTCAAATTATTAATGTCTTTGGTAGGTGGCGGTGTAATAAGTGCATTCAATTTTCATCATTCAGTATCTTGAAAATATAGAGGATTCAGTCAGTAAAATTGTTAGCATGTTGTCAACCAAGTACTTAGGTGACTTACTATCTTTTAAAAAGTTCTCTAACTTTACGCTATTTTGTATCACTTTGTATATAGTATCACTTTTGTTTTTTAAATGGTGGATCTCATTTTGTTTTATTTTAACATAGTGTGTTGAAAACTAATACAAATCTGTGTTGTCCCAAACTAGACAGATTCATGTGTCGAAAGTGACACACAAGAAGTGATCATTTTCAACAAAGACTTGATTTCATCATCTACCAATTAGAGCGTCATACAGGCATGCAGTGTTTAAGTCCTAGACAGCGGTTCATAAGAATGAAAGAAAAGCCTATGGTGACTAAGGCTTAACAAAGCAAGCGTTCTGTTACTCTAGTTACTATTTAACTTTGCCATGGCAGATATTTTACACAGTCCAATTTGGCTTTCTCATCCACACCTGGCTCCAATGGTATTGACAAATACTTCTTAACATTTGTTTTAACCTACTTGGAGCACCACATGGGTGGGGTTTACTGCATCAGGACAATTAAGATAAGTTGTTGATCACAGAAGACTAGACTAGACGGACCTCCAAACGGTCTAAACTTTCTGGCACTCATCGTTTTCCCCCCGATGTGGCAAACCCCACCCATCTGGCACTCCAAGCAGGTTTAAAACAAGCGCAGATAATTATTTGCAAATACTATTTGAGAGACTGCACTTCTCTGTGCAACGGTTTTAAATAAATAGGGACCATCGTTAGCGATTAGCCTCGGCAGAGGTTGTCAGTGTTAGCGAGTGGTGGATCTCATTAGTAGTAACCCAGTGTATTATCTACAGTGGAGTAAGAGGAAGGAGGAGACAAAATAATAATGGATTGAGTTTAGAACAATAGTTACAGTGATTCTTGATCAATGTGACCAACAGTTAGTGTGGCGGTCCTCGCGCCGTTCATTTTTTGGGCAGGAGAACGGGCGTTCGATCCCCACCACAACCACAGGGAAAACCCAAGCCTGTATCTGTATCAAAACAAGCATTCAAAACACAGTGGCACCATCGTGGCACAGGGCATGCAGAGTGGAAAGGCAAACAATCAACAGAAACAGAGCGCTTTGTATTTTAACACGCACACATCAAAAAGGTGAAGCGATGCCTCAGTATCAAACTCTCCCTCCCGTCATTACATTCCTACCCTCTCTTCCTCCCTACTCCGCTCCCTTCCCTTCTCTCCTCCCTTGCCTCCTTTCCTTCAGAATCAGAATCACTTTTATTTGCCAAGTACACTGAATGCACAAGAAATCTGACCTGGTTAATTGGTGCTGACACAATACCGTATTGATCGATACACTAGGTACAGAACAAAACAGGGCTTTACATATAGTGCAGTAATCTATATCAGAATTTTGGCTCTGATACCAATACTAAGCTTAATATCAAAAAATGCAATACTACTACGATACCACGGTAAACAAGAAACACCATCAAGCGATGTCACAGAACAACTACTGTGCTTAATTTGAACCAAAAGTACCATGGAAAGCAACATAAATTCAACATGAATATCATTGAGACGCTTTGATAAGTTACTTGTATTGCCACACTTGACTTGGACGGCTCTGTGGCAACTTTTGCACAGGGGTTTTGATGTTGATGTTTGGGTGGTTGGATATTTAGTTGGTTGGCTGACCTGTTGGTTGGTTTACTGCCTGACTGGTTTACTGACTACTTGGCTCACTTGTTGGCTGGTTTGCTGACTTATTTTTTGGCTGACTGATTGGCAGACTTGCTTAGTGCATGGCTGTTAGCTGGTTGACTTGTTTACTGGCACAGTGAGTGAATGAGTAGCAAGCTAGCTGGCTAACTGGCTAAATGATTTGCAGGCTGGCTGGCTATCTGGCTAACAGGTTTGTTAGTTGACTGACTAGATGGTTTGAAGGCTGGCTGACAATCTGGTTTGTTGGCTGGCTAGGAGGTTTGCAGGTTGGCTGGCTTGCTGGCTGGCTAGCCAACTTGTTAGTTAGGTGGCTGATTAGCTAGTTAGTTGGCTGGCTAGCTGGATTGCTGGTTGGCTAACTATGTAGTTTGCGAGATGGCTGACTATCTAGCTTGTGGGCTAGCTGGTTTGCTGGCTGGTTTGCAGGCTGGTTGCCTGCGGTCGGGGCTGTTAATGGAGACAGGCGTGGCTGCTGTTTGTGGAATCCTCCGCAGTAAACAATACTACCACTAAGAATAAGGACAGGAGTTTGTGTTTATCTGAAGGTCAGTTTGTCATGTGAGCTGCTGCTTTAGAAAGAATGGCTTTGTTGTGACGCCTCAGTAGCGGCTTATAGCAGGTAGTGAATCTCTGGTTTTCTCTGTCCTCTCTCTGTCCGTTTCCGTCTCCCTTCCCCTGTTTTCATGCCCCTCTTCTTCTCTGTTGTCCTCGTTCTCCTGTATCCGTCTCTCTTTCCCTGCTCTCCATTCACATTCACCTTGTTACCAGCCAGCGTGTGATAAGTTCAGGTTTTAGCCATGTGTGGACAATGGATTTCTCAGCTACACCAACTATTGTGTAGGCAATTTAGTTTTGTCCATTTGAAAATAAATATGACTAAATATGAATTATTGCTGTCGAGTGTGATCCCACTCCTCTTTTTAATGGTAGCCCCCGTGGGAGTAGAGCCCTGGACCCTTGCAGCGTTAGTGGGTAAAAAGGGAGAGAAAAAGCAAGGTGGGAGAGAGGAGAAAAAAAAAGAGGAGAGGAGAAAGTCAGAACAGAGAGATAGTGAGAGGGAGTGCAAGAGAGATAAAGAGAGGAAGAAAAACAGATAGAACAGGGAAAAGAGATAGCCTGTGGTTGCTCACTTCCTGTGAGCTAAAGAAACATGCTGGCGCCGGCAACTCGCTGATAAATGTAATGTAAACTCATTTGGCTGATAACTCAAGTGCCTCTCTCTCTCTCCGTCTCTCCCTCCCATCTGCACTGTTTCAATGTGTGTTTTTGACCATCTGCCTGTATGTTAAATGGACGGGCCTGTGATGCGAAAACATTTTTTGGAGGAATCTGATCATGAAGTATAATGTGAGCTAGGGCTGCGCAATTATGACACGAATGATCATTCTGATTGTTTTGCTAAATATTCTGATCACAATTATTAGCCACAATTATTTGTCTAGGTTTCAGGAAATAAGTATTTTATTGCACGTTTGCATATATATTTTTCTCAGTGCAGTATTTCTCAAAGTAGCAGCAGCTAGAAAGTCTTGTTTTCACTCTTACTGTCTTACTCTTACACTTTCAGCTGCAGTGTGAATGTAGCCTCTCTCTCTCTCTCTCTCTCTCTCTCTCTCTCTCCATTCTCCCATCTCTTGCTCTCCTCTCTATCCCTCCCTACCTGGAAGCTTTCTGCCTCTTGTTTAGCTTGTATATTAGTGCCGGCAGGTTAACTCACTCTCCCTGTTTTCAGGCGCTGTTTTGCGTCAACACAGGTTGTCACGACACGTCCAAGCTGTGTGATTCTTTGTTTGCCTGACTGCTTCACTTAAAAAAACGAACTGAAAAAACGAAACAAAAAACAAACAAACAAAAAAACAACTCTTCAGGTGCAAACGTAGATTTTTCAACATGGAACCAGTTTGTGCAGGTAGGCTCTCTTATTGTGCCTGTATGTATTTAAGGTACTCTGTCAGTTGTCTGTTTGGACCAATGTCAGTTGCACCAGTGTCACCAAGATACATCCCTGTGCATTTAGTGTGCTTGTGCACGTATCACACCTCACTTAATAAGATGATTCTGATTATCAAGTTGCCTAACTGTTGATAACCCAAAGAAAAATGGTCAAGGTCAAAGTTATGGCCTGCGTTCCCCTGTGCTTTGTACACTGTGAAACCTGAAGCTTACAGTACCAGCTGGGTGGGATCTGCATACATAGGACAGTGTAATTAGTGCCAGAAAGTTTAGATGATTAGAGGAAAGCATTTGAAATTCAATTTAGTCTTCTTTTCTGTGATTGACAACTTACCTGACACTATCTAAATTAATGTGACACCTTATACTTTATTGATCCCCAGAGGGAAATTTTTGAATTCTCCTATATTGTGGTAAATCCCAGCCATCTGGTACTCCAAGCCGATTAAGAATAGTTGTGAGTGCCTTTCCATCCAAGTCTGCAGTCTAACCAGAAGCATCCCACCCAGGGTTCTTTCCCAGTCGTCACACCAACCACTAGCCCACACCAAAAAAACATCCAACATGTAAGCAAAGTGTCCCAACATAACAATCAGAGGAGAGAAGGCCTGTATTGGGGTCTGTATCATTTACAAATAAACAACATTTCAGGCACCGTAGATGTGTTGAGTCCAAACAGAAGGAAAAGGAATGGCAGAATCCCAGAATGAGATAAGAGAACAACCAGGGTCAGAAATAAACATTTTGGCTCGCCTGCCAAGGAGACTGGTCAAATTTGGAAAAAATACACCAAGCAAGATTTATTGCAAGCCAAAAGTATTTAACATCCATTTTTGCAAACAATATTTCAAACTTCATTTTAAGCGTGTGACGGCCTCGGATTCATTTTTCCTCGCAAAAAGTTACTCTCTGAATTTAAAAAAAGTTTACTCTCCCCACAGGTAAAATTTGCTTGGATGTGTCACATTTGGAGCATAAAAAAATATATATATACTTGCACTCTTTACTATTGGTTACTTGTAATGTTGGTGATCTAGGAATTGAAGCTTCATGGCCAAAAGGAAAATGTCTACCAGCCACCAGCCAAATACTGCTGAATCTTTTGCTGTGGCTGTTACAGTGTTCTACTCTACCTGCCACTTTGTTACGGTAGCCAATCACCATTTTGGCAGTGTTTTCTATTCTAAAAACCTAGTTGGCTGGTAAAGAAGCAAACGTTGCTGGTGAATTTGGGGGGGTTTACCAGGAACTACAGCCTTCCCTGTTTGCAAGCTGTAATTTCAGACCCTGGTGATGAAAGAGGTTATCAGAAAGGTTATCAGAGAGGTTATCAGAGAGGTTATAAGGCAATATATCAGAGGGAGAAATAACTGACCTTCTGGGTGAGTGACAAACAGCCTCTTCAAAGTGTTGTAGGTTCCTATCTTGATTGTCCCATAAGAAGCTTGCCTCAAGAGGGCTGGGGAAATCCTGAGAAGAGAATTGAAAAAAAAATTTTTTTAAACCATTATATTTCCCGAGGAAATTGACCACACATGCATTTGTACATTTACACACATTACCACCTGGGAGCTGCTCAGTACAACCAGGCATTTCAGGATTCAGACCAGCAACCCTCCAGTCACAGCCTGCCTCTCTAACCTCTAAGTTAGGCCCCAATAAGAGGCCTAAGGCAGGAGAGGAATCAGCCTTGATTTGAGTCCAAGACACATGACGCTGCACTGAACCTGTAATTTCAGCTTCACTGAACGCATAAAATGTTAGGAGCACTTGCTCTTTCCGTGAAGCAGACTGATCAGGTGAATCCAGGTGAAATCTGATCCCTTACTGGGTATGTTTACATACACACAATACTTCGGAGACTGTGGATATTCAGATTCAGGTAAAAGATCGAAGTGTTTTTGTGGTCCAAAACAACCCAGGTGTAAATAGATTTATTTAATAGTCAGATTAGTTTACTCATAAACGGATGTGACGCAATGAGATCCAGCCCATGTTGATTTTAGATTGGGTTAGAGGGATTTATCAATTTGGCAATATCGTTTTGTTTGTTTTTTTCAAAAGAAAATTGCCCACCGCCGAAATGATGGAGGTGAGGAAATTATTTTACTCAACCAGCTTCAGGGGTGGAAGTCTGTAAATTTCTTAACATTTTGTCAGATTTATTTTTGCATTCTTTCTAGTTTCACTTAAAGCTGAAGATGGCATAATGTACTGTACTTATGCAGCATGCATCCATAACTGGAGAGGTACATTTCATGCCACCTCAGACCAGTCGGGGAGGTTGGATGTGGGTGAACTCAAAATGTGTAAACAAACACATCGCTGCATCCAGGTCACCTTCCTCTGTGACCTTTTTGACATTCGATACCCTAGGGATACATAAATCCAGCCGTAGCAAGTACAGCCGTGAAAAAAGTTGCCATCACTGAAAATTTGAAATATTAATAAAAAAACATTTTATTCAGCCACAAATCAATATTCTAAACTGATACAGCAGCATATTACAAGGTCAAGGTCAAGGTCCGTTTATTGTCATTCA
>OMLI01022002.1:0-14285 GCA_900302605.1 Rondeletia loricata
GTCAACAGAGCTGGCTTTTCCCCGTATTTTTCACGGACTCTGTCTGGGCACGCCTGGCCGTCTTTCAATTTAGCTCCTTCTGATAACTCAGCCCCCTCCAATAGATAAATATTAAATTATAACAAATGACTCTCACTTTCTCAGCAGGCAATTGTGTCCTCTTCTCCAGAGGCTTTTAGCATCGGCTAAACAAGCACTGCTGCTATCTATAATTGGGAATGGGAAAAACAAAACACGCCAGCTCCTTTCAACTGCTAAATGAATGCCCTTTGCATTATCAATACTAACCATCCTCTCTGGGATAACTAGACATTATTCAGATCAGCACTGTACATTCACAAGGGGCCACAAATAGCTAAATGCACCACATTCGTTTCATTGAATCTGCATTTATCAATATTCCCCAATAATGTGGAGGATAGGATTTCAGCTAAAAAGCTAACTGTGGTTCGCTGGCACACTTTTGCTTTTCCACGATAAGTGACTCATACATATTCTGAAATAATCTTCTTGCAAAAGCTTTTCATGTTTGTTTTTAGCACCGATCCTAGGTTCCAGAGAAGGTTGTAAACCTGTAAGCCTGTTTGAGTGTGTAACGTTATTAGTGTAACATGATTTGGATGGCAAAAGACATGTGAGTTTGATTGGGTGTCGCTCCCGGCGGAACGCTTTTGGATGAAGGTAATATTGGGTAGCATCAGACTATCTGGCATGCGTTGGGAGATAGCATGTGTGATGGGGAGATGCTGCCATGCTGTAGCTGCTGCAGATAGCTCATCTCTAACTATACAGCAGCAAGACCTCAGCTTGGAGCAGAGAGAGCAATATCCTGAGCCAACCATGCAACATGTTATTATAACACAGTTTTGATTTCACATAATATTTATTTATCTATCTGGCTGTCTATTGGTCTGTCTGTCTATCTGTCTAGCGAGCTATCTATCTGTTTGTTTGTAGTCTTCAAGTATATTATAATCACACATGCATGTATGTATGTATGTGTGTGTGTGTGTCTATGTATGTATATTTAAACATACACATACATTCATATACCACTGATAATAATCAATCCTCAGGTTAAAATGAAAAAGATGACATCTAAAACCTTATTTTAATTTCAAGCTAATCAAGTTAGCCTGAATTTGAAAGAAGTTAACCTCAACAAAGATATATCATCTCATGTATATTTATTATCCTGAAATGCCTATTTGGTTCGGGGACAGTACTTGGGTGGATATGGCTTATGCATTGTTTCTGTGGAATTAAACCAAAGAATGAGAGTTAAAAAAACAACATATGGAGCTCAGTGATATGACTATTTCTCACAACACATATTGCTCTCTTCACTGCAGGGGGAAAATACAATAATTTTAACTGACGGTCTTTAAAGAAGCTCTATGGGGCATCAGGGAAGATGAGCGTTGTTGGAGTTACAACCTAGAAAAGTTTGATTTGATCCTGTATAGGTCAGGTAACGCTGCCAGGGTTAGGGATTCGATTTCCACTCGGGCCACCCATGCAAAAAAACAGAAGTATGCATTCATGGTACTGTAAGGCGTTTGGGATAAAAGCATCCATTGCGTGGGATATATTACATTTTATTATTTTCAGGTTACGTACAGTATGGATTCACTCAAATGCATCATCCAGGAACAGGAGAAATGATGACAATAGCAATCACCGAACCATCCTTTCTGTAAAACCTCCTAATTAAAATAATAACTTGGATCACAATATGACTTTCTGTTGAGAGTAATATTACAAATTAAATCACCTTTGAGTCACAAACTCTCTCAAATGGCTTTTTGCAGCTAATGTATGCTGGCCATCCATTAATTTAGTAAAGAAAAGGACATATTTGACTAAAATATTAATCTCTTTCACCCCAATTAAGTTAGTGATATGTGCATTTCTATGAGGAAATAATTATGCATAATGATTGCAGGAAAATAAATCACAGCATAAATTCATATATATGGTTATTTTTTTATAACACTTGTAGGATACATAACTCTCAAAGTAACTTCTCATTACTTGAAAGGAAAGGAATTTTAATAATATCACACAAGAAGATGATTTGTCTCACCGTTGAACATGTTTAACAAGTTGAACATTTTGAAAGGCGCATGTGCCAGCCAGGCCCGTGATGCCTGTAGGCGTGGCTCGTCCAATAGAGGGCTTTCAGGGGATGTAACACACCCTCTGGCGGCCATATTGGAGGTCCTCAGCTCCTGGGCAACAGTGGCCGTGAACAGCGGATTGCGTTTCTAAACATACAACAAAATTGAATAGACATGGTTAATATCTGTGCTGTTTTTGACTGGGAACGGATCATTTCACCACTGATAGGCTACATCTGATAGATGTTGTGTTTACATATTATCAGTTTGTTAGCTAGCTAACCATAGTACTGTATCTGGTCAGCTAACCATCACTGTCTTGTTATAAACACATCTGATTTGCGCACAAGCTAATGTATGTAGTAGTAGTAGTAGTAGTAGTAGTAGTAGTGGATAGTAGTCACATCTTAATATTAACATTTATTTTTTTTGCTAAATTTGTCTGCTGGCTAGTTAGCGAGCTACAAAGCCAAACACCATGCTGTTTGTTCAGGTTTGAGCTGACTCTTCTCAAGCTACAACTTGTAGTGCCTTGAAGTACTCAGGCTAAAGACAAGACAGTTTACTGTGTCACAGTAACCTACATTTGGAAACCACTTACTGAATTGACCAACACCCACACGACAACAATCTTTCTCAGATATCTCCATTTTTCTAGCCCAGATGTTCCACTGGACCTCCATGATGGCGCCAGCCGTGGTTGCTAGGAGATTGGTGACATAACTGGAAAGACCGTAGAGGCGTGAGGTGTTACTTTGTCTCTGGCTTACTACCTGAAACAATGTGGATTTGGAGATAAATAACGCTAACAACATAAAGTAACTGACTGCTAACATTAGCTAACATGATGTGAGCAGGTCTTATCGTCAACATTATGGACCTTCAATCCAGCTGCTGTAGCCTTTGATTTAGACCTTCTTGGGTAATTTGGCCTTCAGCTCTGCTCATCACTCAACAATGTCAAAGGACAATTTTGGTGTATCTTCCACATAGTGTTTCCCACCTCAAGTTTGATGTAAATTAAATATTGCCACCGTGTGAATTGTGCCGTTAGCCATACTAGAATAAGATTAAACATGGGCAAGAAGTCTTTAAACATAGTCAATTCACCATAGGACCAGAATGGCCCATCCACCACTAGGAACTCCTGTTATATTGCTTAGTTACACTAAAGTCAATTTATAACATATCTTGTGACACAAATGACTTACCCCAACCCCGTTTATTGTATAAGTGTGTTGGTGATGTTGATTTATTTTTTTCACCTGCATTGACATGAAAAAAAAAGCTCAGATTCCTCAATCTATATGTCAAATCTCTCTGTGAGTTTCTTTTTGCGTCTCCTCATTTCGGTCCTCCTAGATAGGGTTCTGCTTTGTAAGCATGAAGGGTCCACAGTGAGAGAGAAGGGCTCACCTGGAGAGAACAGGATGATGTAGCACAGGGCTGAAGCCGCAGTGTGACCTCCGTGTGAAGACAACGCCATTCATTATCAGATAAGGGTGAGCTAGCGGATCTCCCGTGGTTTGCATATTGATATTAATGGCTTGCAGTCATTTACATTTCAATTCCAGGCAGTGTATGAGAGATTAGTCATATTCAAATCATGAGGTGGTGAATTGTGCAGGAAAAATGATTGACATTTTTCAATTAATATAGCAAGATGAATTTAATATGTTTTGTGCATTAATTAACTGGAGAAAATGGAAATGACCCTAGCCAAGGTAGAATTAGCATGATCTATGATGAGGTTCTGGTGAGGTCGCTTTTCATTACTCAACTACAACCAGGAGAGCGCAAAGTCATTTTTGATTGATGTTGATTTCAAATTAATTTAGATGGAAAGGCCCAATAATTGCACTATCAGGCTCAGCTCCTGCCAAGTTAAAGAAAAGTCTGAGTTTTTTAACGTCTGAATTCCTCCCTGTGTTTGCAGTGCTGTGGCTCTGTTTGAAAAGGTCAGACGATCACACTCAGCAAACACCACCAGTCTAATGGAACACAGCAGTGTTATGTCACCTTAATTCTTTGGAGGAAGATGTCAGGTAAAAACAAATTAAGCGAATAAAGACACTTGTCCATACTGATGAAATATAAAAGGAGAAATCTAGAAAATCATATGTTACATCGTCATTCATACTAGGAGGAACTATATCGTCCTCTGGGGATGAGTCCCTCTCCAGTCGTGAATCCACAAGTCCAGCATGTCTGCATGATCGATAGTCGCACTACCATCATGCAAATTGAAAAGACTTGGTAGGGTAGTATTGAAGGGTAGTATTTCTTTGTGCAGGGGTATTTTTTGGACTCTTAAAGTCTGGTTCCTGACCAAACGCATAGAGGGCTGGCCTCCAGTCCCCTAGATATGATGCCCACTAAGTTCCTTAAAAATGAGTCATTTCCCTTTCAAGATGTATATTTCTTGGCATTTTTTATTTGTTGATTCACAAAATATAAAAATATACTATACTATAATAACTATTTTAGATAGAATATCTTTCAGAAAATCCCAAACAGTCTGATTTTAGAGGTACAAAAACAATCATCATCTATAATGGGAAACTCTAAGATGAAAAAGGAATAAGTAATGGTTCTTTTGCATGTTATCATTGGTTAACCACTTTTGGTGCTACCTAAAACCCCTTTTTGAGACAATTTAAAGACCCTGGCATAATAAAAATAAAATAAAAATACAAGTAAGTAGGAGCATTATGAGTCTAATCGACAATTTGAGTCTCAGTGGGGCACAAATGAAAGGTTTCATTCGAAAATGTTATACTATATATCTCATTCTGGAATGAAACATTGTATCTGTGGTCAGTCTCATTCTAAGGCAGAGGCTTGGTCACTTCGTCACTTTACCATGGCAGTACTTTTGGTCACCTGGAGTTAAGAACTATCAACCTTCTGCTGAGGAACCGTAGCAGATACATCTAGACCCAATAATAGTTCCCCATGTAACCATTTCAGTACTATACATAGCCTTTTTCATACAGAACAATTTGGTTCTATATGGACTCACTGGGTCCTATAGGGACTAGGGATGTGAATCTCCTTCTTAGACTGGTTCGATATAAATATTGATACGTGGTTAGCGATTCAATACAGAAAATACGTCTTTTAGCAGGGAAATAATTGATCTGTGTTGATCTGATACAATATGATTT
Organism: Rondeletia loricata; assembly: GCA_900302605.1. NCBI lineage: Eukaryota > Metazoa > Chordata > Actinopteri > Beryciformes > Rondeletiidae > Rondeletia > Rondeletia loricata. Next base: position 5,288 of record OMLI01022002.1, read on the forward strand.
TAAATGATTTGATTCAGCGTCATGAAGAGCAATACAGGGTTTACATGTTATGGTTGTTATTTTGACTCTGCAGCACTCTTTAATAGTTCAGACGGTTTCTGTCACAGCAGCAAAAACATATTATGTACAGTAAAATTGAATGGAAAGTGGTGAGAACATCTGTTTTCATGACATGCACTATCTCTATGTGAAACCACCAATAGTTCTTCAAATACCTCCAAAGCACCATTTGTCTGAAGCCATTCTTCAGACAGTAACAGTCCTATAAAGTATAGTATAGTTTAGTTTATTTATTCGTGCAGCAAAACACAGAAGTGAATACAATGATAAAATAATACAGATTTGGGGAGATAGACAACCCACAAAAACGTCCATTAAAACATCTCACGCATTTGAAAGAGTTGTATCAGACTGACAGATGACGTGACTCGGCACAACTGAAATTAAAATGTATTAGAATAAAGATTGACAAGGAAAACGAAAGAAAAACTAAAACGCTCTGATTGAAATGTGCACTCTTGACAAGAACCTTATTCATTATTTGCGTTTCTCCCTTAACCTTCACCTTGGACAGCGAGATTCTGCCCGCATGCTGACGAATTTCCCCGAGTTTCAACTAAAAAGAGAATGACAAAGAAGCTGGTTCGGTGTCAGAACTCGTGTCACAGTCATGTAATATTCATCGTGTTTTCCAAGGGGTGTGCGTTACATTTAGAAGAAGAGTAGTAGAGTTTTTCCGCAGCAGACCATTGATCTGGGCCGGATCATTAGTTCTGTGGTTGAGGTGAATGACTCATCTCAGAGGAGTGTTGTTGAATATCGATCGTTCACGTTGACTGTGCCATGCAGAGTACGCTTCCCAATGCAAATGTGTATTATTATACTATGCATATAATTGTTTCTTCCTCGCCCACGCTGATCTCTAGATGTCAAAAATGTACAAGGAGGAACTATTTTAACGTTTGGGTTCGTGTCAAAATGTTTTTCTATACCCTCTAACTCAGTCTATTGGAGCTTTCTGTTTTCACTGCAGACATTGGCTGTGCGGACACACTTATATTGAGGCAAGGATAGGATTTAATACTGAGGAGAAGAGACAGGAGCTTCCCCCCTCAACCTGGAACAGACAATTATTCTCTCTCTCTCTCTCTCTCTCTGTCTCTCTCAGATAATTACACTTTAGCTATCTTTGATTTCCTCTGTCCTCATTGGGATGCTCCCACGAGTTTACCTTCTATCCGGCTGCTTTTGACATGAGTAGTAAATAACTGTAAGAAAGGCTATAAATCATGGCAATTCTTCCTCACTATTGCTCTCCCAACCTCTCATCCAGATTGATCACTCGTGTGCCACTGAGGTCCACCTGTGAGTCTTGTTCCACTGATATAAATTCAGTAGAATTATGGGAAGCGAATATGCACATAACAGAGAAACATTGTTTATCCCAGTAACTCTGGAGCGGAGGATGTGCGTGTGAGCATGAAACGTTAAAAACATGAAAATGTGTTGACATTTATTTAAAATATGATTGTGCATGCACGCCCATTTTGAAATGCTCTGCACGTTCTTATTCACAGCTAAAATGCATGGAAATGCCAACAGCTACCCACAACCAGTAGAGAAAATGACATGTTTTCACATTGGTATGTTTTGCTCTTTAAGCCTGTTTGGTAGATTGGTCAGTTCATAACTTTGAAGTGGCTCTACTGTAGTCATACATTCAAAGCTTATTTTATTGTCTAAGGTAGAAAGACAAGCACGTTCAGAATCTTTATTGCAACTGTTTCTCATATTAGCGGTTCTGATTTGGGGCAGCAGGGTGGTGCAGTCAGCAGGGAGGATGCCTTTCAGCTGGAGGACCCTTGAGCTGAAGTGTCCTTGAGCAAGAGACTGAATCCCTGTGGACTGAGGGCAAGCGGAAAAAGATCAATAAAATATCACCTTAGATCCCCTTACATGACATGATATTCAGATGCTGCTGATTTCAGATGTTACCAAGGTCCTATCAGCACTTTCTTCACTTTTAACTCTTCTGAAGCTGTTGAAGCAGAGCCACATGCAGACACACACACACACACACACAGCTGGCGAGCTGAATGACTGCGACAAGCTAGTATTTACCTCGTCTTGCTCCTCTGCCTATTTCATTTTTTTAGCACTCTACTTTTCCCATTATAATCGACTTCACAGGGGGCCCAGTGTGCTCACTGAGTCAGAAAATCATATTTGGATACACAGCCAGCAAACTAATACCAACCGTGTAGCACTCTGGACTGGCAACAGCTGCAGGCATCCTCAAACACTGGTGCCTCATCTCCCTGTGGGCTGACCCCAGATTCATCTCTGCAAGAGGTTTTTTTTTTACCACCCTTTTGAACTCATTTTTCACCACTCTATTAATGCAGCCCTTTCTTCATTATCTTTCCTCCCCCATCTGCGGAGGGGTGGAGGATGTTGGGCCGAGTCCCGCCCCGGCAGCTCGGGGTCAACCAGAGCTGACCTTCTGTCTGGCACCGCAAAGACAGGAGGAATTACTTTTAGATATGCATGGGATGCGTACGTAGCCTGCAGAGGCAGAGTTGGCAAGAACTAACGCCGACATGTATATTAATCCGGTTGTCACCATGTGCTCTATGCAGTCCTTCTCTCCAGTTCAACCCTTTCAGACACATTCACTGATGAGTGTTTAGTAACTTGTGCAATGTGGGGCCTATTCCAAATTCCTGGCCTCAACCTAGCTAATTTGTCCACAACCCAAATTAAATTTTAGAAACAGTCCCATACAATAACGCATAATACTATGCAGGTGCTGATTTTGGCTTGTCCCTGCCTCCTTGGCTCAGGCTGTAATCACAGAGCACCCATAGGTGTCCACATCCCATTGTTCCCATAATCAGCACTTAGGCTGTCTGCAAGCACTCTACGCTAATTTAATACTGGAGTTAATGACTTCATTTGCAAAAATCTGCATATTTTGTGGAGAAAAACAATGGAGGAAAGCCAGGAGTGATGGAAAAGCTGATTCCCTATGGTGTTTGAGAGGCTTCTCTCCCCCCCATTCCTACCCCATTCCTATAACTGATTCCTGTTTCTTCTCTGTAACCATAATGACAGTGGGAGCCTGCTTAATGCTGCCGCAAATTAATCAAGTGTAAACATCATTAGGTATTGATATGAATTGCATTCATTTACAAAATGAAGTTTGGTTTGCTCCACTAACCCATCAACTCATTGGCACTCAGCTGAATCCAAATATGAATATTACAGGGAAATAAACATTGTAGGTGTTTTTTATGATGATTTAAGACTTTTTCATGTTTTTGTGCATACAATACATTCTAAAGTGATGGTTCGTAAGTGGTTCTTTAATAGTTCTATAGCCATAACCGGCCATTTTTAGCCTGAACCCTATTTTCCTATCATTTTCAATTATATCGATCGATTGTGACCAGAATCTCGCCATCTTCGTTAGTTTCATAGTTATGGCTAATGGCAGAACTCCCAGATTCGGATCACCACCAAAATCTAATCAAATGCTCCTTGGCCCAAGGCCTGTCTGTCCACCACATCTCATGGAAATCCGTTCATACATTTTTGAGATATCTTGCTGACAGCCAGACAAAAAAACGACCTAACATAATCTCCTTGGTGAAGGTAATCAACCCCAAAAGCACCCAAAGCATGTCTTTTGGGCCAGAATCATCCTTTAACTCCATCAGATGAATATATTTCGAACTGAGCAGTAGCATTCACCTTCTCATCCACATTTGCTACTGGCGAGTTAGGTTTGAATCCTGCCTGACTCTGTCTTTATATCAATTAAACTGTAGCTTAAACTTAAAATATATTAATCCAAAATGCTGCTATAGAGTGCAACATCTGGATGGTTCAAAATAGCACCTTAAAAAAGAGAGGTTCTGTATAGTATAAAAAGCAGAAACGCCGGCCTTCCACGTGCTGTGCCTTTGAAGGAAAGGTGGTATTGAGAGAATGCATCAAGCCAGCCAGTGTCAACCCCCCTACAGCACCTAAACAGAGCTTCTCTCAGTCTTCGTCACAGCGACTATGGCTGCTGAATACTGAGCAGAAGACACAGGAGCTGCCCCTCAACCTGGAACACATAATTATTCTCTCCCTCTCTCCCCTTCTCTCTCTCTCTCTCTCTCTCTCACATACACACACAATTACACCCGCTAACACAAACAGCACACACCTACGCGGGGATTTCAGTTCAAAGAACGCTCACATCATCAGACTTGCCACCGCACAATCCCTTTCAGCAGGAAAAATGGACCATCTGTGAGCTCTTCTGGCCACCAACCAGTGACATTGTTGTTTAGGACGAGTCTCGCTTTAATGACAGTGACGAACGGCATTTAGACTCTTTGGTCCGCCGTCTCTAGCAGTTGGTGTTTGAAAAGGCTTTTTGTTCTTGTTGTTTGCTTGCCATCTCTGTGTGGAGGTGAAAAATGCTACTTTAATAGAAATGGGCCTCAGTTATAACTCAACTATACAGTTAGCTAGACTTCAGCTTTCATGCTGTTTGAACAAATTAACTGAGGTGGTAGAAATATGTATGGTTTATGCTACTGAGATTTGTTTCTGTTATTTTATGACTTTGAATTTTGAGTTCAAGGAACATTTAATCATGAAATTGCATAGTTTGAGATAGTTGAAAGAATATTCGTCTTCCTGTACTTCTATCGAGTATCTAGACTTATGAAAAAGTAGATGTCTAATGTAACAGGAACATCATTGGCCATTAAAACTTCTCTGATTCAGTTATGACTAAGTCAAAAGTCCAAGCAATTTTAGAGAGTTCAAATTTGGACAGGTGTCATTAACCAGGATTTGGACCAGGGTGGATTGGGAGCTGCAGCAGGCTCTGTTTGTCTGTATTCAGGCCAGCATTCTGACAATAGAAATGAAATTACAGTGTCTAAATCAAATCTCCTGTTAGGGCAGCCCAGACCAGCCCGACGTGGAACAGGAGGTTTGAAATGTAATTAGAAACTTTATCCTTGATGAATAAACTTGAACCTGACTGATGTGTTTTGCTATTCAACCCGCAGTGTTAGGAGTTGTGTGTTGTGTGTTGGGAGGTTAGGAAGTCTGCTTGGGCACGTTTAATTCAAGCCACCGTCATCTCTGCGCGGTAACGCAAACAAAAACAGCACTACCTTCAATGGACGGTAATCCATGATATCACAAAACCAGAATCCTGCAGACCCCAGTCAACATAAGAGCATTGCCCCTTTGCCTATAAACCTGTATGAGGTTTTTGTTCCCTGCTTGCCTCACTTGAAAGGAACATCAACGTATCTTAATTCCCATCAAAACCCGCTAACTTGTTTGTGTCCGAGATTAGCCTTGAGCCTTTACCACCGAGCCAGAGTCCGTTTGGCATCACGGCGTGTCCCGAAGATGTGCGTTTGCCATCGCTCTGTGGCTCTGACCCATGCTGACAGTGGGCATGTGAAGGGGGGAGGATATGAGGCAAGGGTTTAGCGTGAATGGGATAAGAGATTAGAGAAATTGGGAGGGTTGGGATGAGGATACAGGATATTCCAATAACACACTTCCCCACCTCTAGCCTCCCCGCTCTTGTCAGACAGAATGGAAAACTTATCTCTGTGTGTCAACACACTGTGTTTGCCCAACTGCATCTGTGTGTTTTATTTCTTAGCTCGAGGTACACAGGGCTGATGGTGGCAAGGACAGCAGAGGCATCAATATCCACTCACTGGGAACCTGGTTGTTGTCTAAGATCGGTTGCTGTTCTCAGTGAGGTGAATATAATTGCAGACGACCTTTAGTATAGAAAGATAATCAGGGATCAGGGAAAGAAAAAGGGAGAAAATGAAGTGTCAAAATAAACACATTCAAAAGCAAGTGTCCTCCACTTACTTTTTAGGCATTTAGCTGAGTGAGCAGGTCTGATTACGGACACTTAAACAGGACACAGCTAGGAGAACATTAGGTGTTCTCCTAGCTGTCCTTCTCCTAGCCTCCAGCTGTTTGGTATTATCCCTTTTATGATAGTGTACATAGTGGAGGAACAGGAGAATAAACAGAAGAGCGCAGTGTCCCTGTTTTTGTAAGGCTTGTCTCTGTTCTTTGTTTTGGTTTGAGCCACTCCAACAGAGTGAGCTCATAACTCTTCTCGAGTCACACAGTAACTTGTCCCCTCCCTCCTTGCAGAAATTATTCTTAATGCACGATTGAGCTAGTATACGGTGCTGTTTGTGTGAAAACTGCAAATCATCGAGACGGTGTGCTTATGAGAAAGTGTGGCACAAAGCAAACGGGACTCGCTTTGCTCTTGAGTCATCCACATAGTGTCTTTATGAGAAAAGCTAATTGATCTCACCTCACTTTCAAATTACCAGACTAACTCAAGTATTCTAGTCTTTCATTTTGTCTGGTCCCTGACCCGTCATTGCGTTTTATGTCCTTCTGAATCGCTTATTTAAATCATCTTACATTTTTCAAATGGCTTTTTACTGCCTGTTTAGCTGGGCCCAGATCCAAGCGGGGAGGTGTTTCACTGACAATGCCCCTCATTGAGTACATTGGGAAGCAGCTGGATAGCAGTTGCCGAGTAATAGCATCAGAGACCGAGTTGCTTCATTAGATGAAAATTGAATGAATCTTGATACATAATAAACTGTATCCAAATCTCAAATTGAATGCAGCCGTTTTGTCAAATGTAAGCAATTAATGTGGGTGAACAAATACAAACCCAGAAATTTTTTTTACAAAAATTAAACATGTAGTATAATGGTGTGCTTGGATGAGATTCCTAATAACAAAAACATTGGTAAACATTTCCCTGGATATACTGGGTTACTTGGTTATAGCACAGTGACTCATGTTTTCTGATCATGCAGGATCTCTTGGCCTAACTTAAGTGCATGTTCAGCTTCTTTCCTCTGGGTGTCTACTGTCTACAGCCTCTGCCCTCAGTGACAAGATGTAAGACTTGTGGTCACACATGGCATAGACCTGCTAAATGTTTTGATGTTACTGGAGAACATCTCTATCTGTCTCTCTCTCTCTCTCTCTCCTCTCTCTCTCCCTCTCTTATACCGGCTTCTTTTTTCGACTCCTCCGTGTTTGTGTGTAATGTGTGTGTTCTGACTCCGCAGAGAAAGCCTTTTTGCTGAGCCCCATTCTCCCCTAAGATGAGATGATCTTGATAAGACATCAAGATAGCGTTCAGCTACAAAAACTCAATTTCCTTACTCCTCCAGGGACATTAACCCGTTGCCTTTTGCTCCAAAACAAACATAAAAAATTTAAAAAACAGCTCAAGAAGTTGCAGCAACGCGGCCCATTGTTACAGCATCTTTTCCACCTCATTGGCTGGCCTTTCCAGATGCTATCAATGAGCAGGTGATTTTGGTGCAGCCCATAAGTTCTGCATTGCAGAGGCATAGTCTGAATCGCTAAACACAGATTGTGGTGTAGGTATCTTTACATTGCATTGAGATCACACCGCACAGCAGCGACCTTGAGGCAGAACCCTGCCTGCTGAGAGCAGAAAGGACGTCTGTTAGAATTACACTCCTTTTTGGAGGTAGAAAATTTCAATGTTAGATCAGTGTCATATTTGGATTTTGCAGTATCTTTCTTTCCACACAGTAAAAGGATGGACATTAATGTTTCTCTTTGCTATCAGACAGAGAAAGATAGTGAATGAACACATGCAAGATTAGTCTTTTGCATGTTCTAGATGAGAAGTTCTCTTTTGGCCCATGCAATGTGAATTAATGAGGCTTATCTTAAAAGAAAAACATAGGATCTCAGTGCATGGCTGGCTGCCTGGATCTTCAAACCATTTCCCAGCAATTTTATAAAACGCTATAGAAAACAAGAATAGGTGAAAACCTAGTATATGGCTGGACTGTATTGGTACGGTCACACATGCACAAAATTAACATTGGTGAATATTTTCTTACTTTACTACACTTTAATACGCTTTACTGCACTTGTGATGATGTCATGATGTCACTCAGCCACCTTTGAATTTTGTGTGCTTGCTTTAGTGTGAAAAGTTACTCTGGGGTTTGTAGTCCCATCTGATGTCATGTTGTGACGATGTCATGATGCGATGATGTCATGATGTGATGATGTCACGATGTGATGATGTCATGATGATGTCACGATGTCAGATGTGATGATGTCACGCTGTGATGATGTCATGATGATGTCATGATGATGTCATGATGTCACAACTAGTTACTCTGGGTTTAGTTACTCTGGGGTTTAGTTACCCTGGGTTACACTTTACTACACTTTAATACGCTTTACTGCACTTGTGATGATGTCATGATGTCACGAGACTAGCCGACCAATGGTGTAACTTCATCAGTCACTCACTCAGTCACTCACGGACATTTGGGTTTCTAGGGCGGGACTCACTCGTCCAGCCAAAAATTTGGCAGAGGAGGCTCATTTAACATTCAGAAATGCTCAAAAAAGAAAATCTCATCAATGTTGAAACAATATGGAGGGCAATATGGGGCTGTTTCTTTTTTTTCAAAGAATGTTTTTAGCTGCGACCGCAGCTCTATAGCTCTGTTGGTCCACAAAAGTGTCCCACCCCGTAGCGGCCACAGTTTTCGCCCCAGGAGGATGAAATTTGGCATGGAGGTTGATCATGACCGAAGGTAGAGCTGAGTTAACCTGGCTCTGCCAGATGGTTAGAGCCAGGTTAGAGCTGAGTAACTTTTCAGGCCCATTGACCAAGAGGGGGCATGGCGATGGCAGTGGCCTATCACAAAAAGGCATAACTCCCGAATTGATCATTGTTATTACTTTTGTACTGTCAGTCTTGCTCTTTATTTCTGATTATTTTATTGTTTTGTTAAAAAAGAGAATTCTTCAATAAATAAAACATTATTTGTTGGTTAATTTGCATTTGGTCTCTTTTGGATTCCTGTAACAGAACATGAATTGCGGTTGAAATTGACTGAGTTGTTTTGTTTTATTTTTA
>OMLI01022014.1:6965-19556 GCA_900302605.1 Rondeletia loricata
GTAGAACTGTTTTACCTCAGAGCACATAAAGAGCTGAGGGCTTCACCTCTGAAGCCAAACGTTTCCACGTGGATCAGATCAGAGAAATCCTTTAGCTTTGACGTGTGATGCTTCAGTGCTGCGGGAACAGAGGGAAGAGGTTTGTGTTGATCAAGAAGAATAGGTGAATCTTGACCAGACTGTACTGACAGTGCACAAAGACAGCGCCGACAGGTGAAAAAAGGTGGCAGTTACTCAGTCCTTCGAAGTTGGCTTCTTCCACCCCTTTGCCATTGTCTGACACTTCCACTAGTTCAGCTCCGCAATCCTTCAGCTTGACATCTGGAACACGCAAGGATGTGATGCTGTTTGTAACACCACAATGACAAGCAAACTCATATTCTGCCTCAGTAAAGTAGATATATCAGTTCTGTTCATTAAGAAATGCAATCTCAAACTCGTCGGCTGTGAATCCTGCTATGCAGATGAATCATTTACTCTACACACAGCACAGTAAGTAAGTGAGAGCCCTGTTGAGGCACATCTGCACGTACCAACATTGGTGGCCCCTGCATCAATGCTGTTCTCCACCAGCTCTTTGACAGCAGTGGCCAGACTCAGCACCACCTGTCCGGAGCAGATCTGATGCACAGACTGCCTGTCGATGGCCTTGATGGCTCCAGCTGGTTCAGAGCTGCTGAGAAGAAAGAAAGCATTGGGTGCAACTGATATGTCTCTCTTCTGTGACCATTAGGCGAAACTCCATTAGAAAATCGAGCACTTTTCTGTGTCTTTGCTTGTTGACAAATATACATACCTCGTAAAACTTGACTTAAGACCTTTAACGAATCATTAGTGTCCACTGGTGAATTCGGCATACGGTTACAGACCAAGCAGCACATTATGTTAATGATTTTTCTACTTTTAGAACTGGCTCACACTGCTCGCTACCGTCCTCCGCAGTCTATTATTGTGTAAGAAGATTATGGATTATAACAGGCGACCCAACTTACCAAGCATCAGTCATCTTGTATCTGGAGTTGAAAAGCTTCAGGCAACTATAGCAAGGTGTTTTCAGTAGCGTGCAGTGGACTGTGGTTTTAATTTGTGACTTCCTCTAAGCGGAAACTGAGCAACACGGAAGAGATAACGAGGACTAGTTGCCATTCATGCAACCTAATGCAGGCTACATTGTTTTCATTAGTGCTCAAAAATCTATGCAGCCACCTTCACGTTGTAAACACAAGTAAGTAAAGCTGTTCCGCGCGCTACCGGGAGTGCGCTTTGATTGTTCGCGAGCGTCAACTGTGCACTGACCTGCGCAGTTTATCTTTTTTTTTTTTTAAACATCTAATATACGCTCACAAAACAAGTCTGAAAAATATAAGAGCAACAAAATAGTGACATAAATAAAATAAAATATGACACGGAATTAGATACATTTACATAAACACCATAAGTATTTAGAAAATATTTCGATGTATGTTTTCCCTTAAAAATCAGCTGAGCATATAATGATTTTAGGATACACAGGATGTATAAACGAACAATAGAAACAAACAAACAAACTCTTTATTTTCTATGATAAATAGGCCGGTATTTCTTTTGAGTCCCCAAACTTTGTAACGTTTCATCATGGGTTGAGATGTTAGGGTGCGTGTTTAACTACCACACACTCTGAATAAACGAAGAAGATGAGTTAGTTGTCGTTAGTGATGGGGTTCAGTATCACATTTATACTTTTTAAAGAGCACAAGTTGGGTGTATACGTATTATGCTGTTATTTTGTGTAAAAATATTCTTAATTAGTTGATTCCTTCTTCTATCCAGGCTCATATTGTCAGACGGTCCCTCCACATGTGTTGGTTGGTTTAATAATGGCCGCCAGTTGATCCGACCGTGTGGGACTCGACCCGACTTCTTCTGCTAAGATTCACACAATCTTTCACCGTCTTTAACAACTGAACTTTAACAAGCCGTTTTATCTATGGGACGTGTCTAAACGCAGATATGGGGTAACGTTAGGTGTCGTTGTGAAGTGGTCAGATAACACTTTGTTTGGTCGTTTATTCACACACGAACATGTTCAGCGGACTCCGGTCGGAGGAATGTTGCAGCAGCAGCAGCAATATCAGCAACGTCTTGGTTCGCCGCAACCTGTCGACCGCCAGGCGACATGAGAGAAGTCTGTTTAGTCTGGCAGGCGAAGAGGACGAAGAAGACGCCCAGTTCGATAGTAAGCAGCTTTACTACAGTCATTCAGTACTATACTATAACATACCATGCATGTTATAGTATGTCAACTTTGGTGGGTGGAGCCCATAATACATCCATGGTGGAGCCACTCAGCGGTGTTATTACACATTTACTGACACCTTGAGAGAAAAATGACTGTTTTTGTGTTGATTTTTTTATTTAACCTTTATTTAACCAGGAAGTCCCATTGAGATACGAGATCTCTTTTACAAGGGAGACCTGGCTAGCCCCAGTTGTGACTCATGTAATGCTTACATTCGAGTCACAGTTCTAACCATTCATTTTTGTCGGAATTAATTCAAAGCCAGCACGCCAAACGCCCGGCATGCCGTTTAACAAAACTTACCGCATTTTTGAAGACATGAGACTAATCCTGAAATACTCCTCTACCATGCCGGTGTAACAAATATTTCCTCCGGTGTACAGTGAAGTAGAATGTTTACATGTTTCACAAGCTGCGTCTTGATTTCTGGATCCCGATAACATGGAAACCGGAAATAGTCGTTTCATCCTCGTCTTCTACCAGGTATCGGACGCATAATATATAGTTCTGTGCCTCTCATGTAATCATCGTTTTTAATATTTTTGCATATATTAAATATATAATTTTGCGTCCGATACCTGGTAGAAGACGAGGATGAAACGACTATTTCCGGTTTCCATGTTATCGGGATCCAGAAATCAAGACGCAGCTTGTGAAACATGTAAACATTCTACTTCACTGTACACCGGAGGAAATATTTGTTACACCGGCATGGTAGAGGAGTATTTCAGGATTAGTCTCATGTCTTCAAAAATGCGGTAAGTTTTGTTAAACGGCGTGCCGGGCGTTTGGCGTGCTGGCTTTGAATTAATTCCGACAAAAATGAATGGTTAGAACTGTGACTCGAATGTAAGCATTACATGAGAGTCACAACTGGGGCTAGGGAGACCTGGCCAAGACAACATCAACAATAAAACATACAGTATCATACAAAAAACATAAAACATACATAACATAGTATATGATGATGTAGTATGTATATGATTTAGTATATGATGATGTACTTACTGTAAGGCTCTTTGGATAAAAGCGTCTGCTAAATGCTGTAATGTAATGTAATAGTAATGACGTGTTTGTGTGCTGGCAGGGGCGTAGCTATAGGGATTATGGGCCCCAGTGCACAGGAAGGTGACTCTGGGCCCCCTCCAATTGAGTCTGTCCTTAGTGGGACAATCAAGATTGATTGGTTGACTGATTGATTGTGTGGTCCTATCAGCTGATGTTGGACTACATGGGAACATCATGTGGCGATTTGTTAGGAGTTTTATTGTATTTTATGTTATGTGTTTTTTCCTTGTTTTTCTGTGACATTATTTTATTTATTGTATGTTTTACTGCAAACCCTGTCTCCGAACCAAGTTCCCCCTGAGGGACAATAAAGTTTGAACAGGCCTAGAGTATGTTCAACTAGTTCAAGTTCAAGTTTATTTGCTGTTGTGTTTAGCTGATTTATTGTGTGGTCCTATCATGTGATGTCATTAGGGTTTAAAATGTGGAGCAGAGAATGAATTAGGAAAGATAGTTAAGCTGACTGTGAGCGGTATCCCTGTTTAAAACTGCAGATTAAGTGAAATCCTAGTGAGGTATGGTATCAGTTGGGCTTTAATGAATTTCTACTTTCAAATGGTGAGTCAGTAGACTTCCGTTCCACACATTTTGCAGTATGATGAAATAAGAGTAAAGACGATGAGATGGCCACTCCTTTCTTTTCTGGCACACTGCATCCCCTCTCTGCTCGGTCATATGTTTATTCCATACAGAGTAGGTGGAGGCCGGTGTGTGCTGGTCCAGGAAGATAAGCGTTACCACCGAGCACACCCCCATATGTATGAACAAGATGGGCTCGTTTGCTGCCTTGGAAGTGAATAGGATGATCATTAGTACAGCTCTGGGTTCTTGATAGTGCGCTACAAGTGTTTTGTACAGAAATATGGACCCGGGGGAGAAAGACATTGTTGAATTGATAGCGAGAGTTATTGCTGAAGGTAAGACGGCCGTGGTTCTTCTGTAGAGGAAATATGAAAATGTGTCAGTTTAACATAACCAAACCTGTAGCCTGAGCTGTTTGTTGTGTGTTATCATCCCTGGATTAATGAAGCATGCGAATTTCATCGTAAGAAATTTGCAAGAACAAAGCTGAACAAAGAAGCATGCAATATATAGTGATGTAGTATGTATATGATGGTATGTTAAGCCCTGTGAGACACGCTTGTGATATATAAATAAACGTGACTTGACTTGCAAAAACAAAGCTGATCCTTTTATTATGATCTTTCACTAACATTCAACGCCACCGCTTCCTCTTCCTCATTTTCGCCTTTTTTTATGTTCTCAGCTACTGACACCGATACTAACCATGAAGTGCTGATGGCTGGGAAGCATTACCCGTCCATCCAAGAGTTCGCCTCAGCGATCCCCAACCACCTTCTCCTGGGGTCTCTGCTGGAGCACCTGTGCTTCGTCTATGAGAGTAATCCAGCACGCTCACGCATGCTGTTTAAAGGTAGCTGTTGACGTTTTCTCATGGAATGGAACCGCTTATGTACTTATTTGTAAAAATTTTGTTTGGCTGCATACCTATCACACCTTAAAAGGTTTCAAGTTGTACTTTTTGTGGGTATCTTCCTGCATAAGAAAAATAACCACACTCATCTTGTAGCAGTTTTGTCATCAGAATTACTTTATTCACCAAGTACACTAAATATAAAGGACTTTGTCTCGGGTGACATACCAACAACTCACATAGGAACAGAAGTGCATAAATAAATAAATACCTGTAAAGTCCTATTTCATGTGGTGTTTCTGTTATTGTGTCCACCTTTACAATATAAGTTCAAGTTCAAGTTCATTTATTTATATAGCCCTTTATCACAAAGCATGTCTCAAAGGACTTTACAGCAAATGAGTCAAACTAGATCTACCTAAGCAACAATCAAGAGTTACAAAATGATGATAACAAACAAACAATGACGCAGAACAAGACATAAGACATACAGTACAAAAACAAAAAGTTAGCAGTCTACCTATTCTACAAAGCCTAACCTAGCATATACTCTAGATGCTACATATCACACTGTATATACAGATCCAGCAGTCTTATCACAACATGCATTCAGGCCGTGTGGTGCGCAGTGGGCTTATCATTTAATTGAATGAAAAAATTAATTATTTGTGCCCTCATCCTTTTCTTTCTCCCCAACAGTCATTGGCCAACGTTTGGCTGCCATGAACCTCCTCTCCCCATTGGCTATCAGTGACGAGTTCAGCACCGTCAGACTCCAACACAACCGGGCCTTCACTGAGCTGCTGCATGCTGCCAGCTCCTCTCTGTATCCACAGGTAACTGGACACATGGCCGGTGTGTCCCCTAGATGCTTTTGTATTAGTGGGGTGTGGGGCAGTTTTGGTATTTGGACTAGACCAATCCTCATTTTACAGACACTCTGATTGGGACCCGTGTTCCCTACTGGTTCTATTCCCAGTATTAGCTCCAGTTCTCTCCTGGCTTTGAAAATGGCTTTAGATACATATAATATATGGGCTAATTGTACCACGATTGTCCTATATTTATTTGTTTTTGGGCTAAACTATAAGGCCATATAAGTGAGGAAATGCTTCCAAATGTGTGTGTGTGTATAGGTGGGATGCTGCTGCCATGAATGCTGTATTTTAACTGTGCTTATCTTCATCGTGTCATTTTACAGGGCCAACAACTTCTTAGCACAGACACACAGATTCTTGCTGTAAGGTAGGAGCACTTCTTCTTTTATGTGGAGTGGTCTTTAATGCTGAGTTGCTTTCGAGGAATATTTCTGTATTGTGTAAGAGACGCTGCTTTCACCTTCCCACAGACCTAAAGAGGGACTATTTCAAGCACAGACCTCACGATATCTCATCGAGTTTGAAGAGATCTGTAGACTTGGAAAAGGATCCTATGGCAAGGTTTTTAAGGTACTTCACTCACATTGCTCCATTCTTGAACACATTCCTTTAACAAGGACGAGAGTTGTGTGGACCAATACCACCGCCTTATCATCTTTTACATGTTTTCCTTTTGTAGGTTACAAACAAGCTGGATGGACAGAATTATGCTGTGAAGAAGATTCTCATCAAAAATGTCTCAATGGTTGACTGCATGAAGGTGGGCCAATCGGGGACGTCGTGTCGATATAGACCAGTTGTTAGGCACACTTACAGAGATGGCACACACCCCTACAGTAACGAATACCATTTTGTTTTGTCTTTGTACTTTGCTCCAGGTCCTCCGGGAGGTCAAAGTGTTGTCCAGCCTGCAGCATGTAAATATCGTGGGCTATCACACCGCTTGGATGGAGCATGTCCAACCTGCAGAGTGTGAGTGTTCTCCTGCTGCCCTTGGACAAGTTCTTGTGCTGAAATGAATGAAGTTATTGTTCACTAAGGCCAGTGAACAATACCACTTCTCACATCATTAGACGAGCTTTAAGTTTCAACCTTCTCTATTGCAGACCCCCATTCTTCCCTGCCAGCACTGGATTCACCTGCACAGCAAGATAGGTAAGATCAGCGTCCAACATTAACAACCGCCAAGTGCTACACGCCGGTAAAATGAGTCTTTGGCACATAAAACAATAAGGGTCACACGCCACACCGGCTGATGACTTTTTGAGACAATAACATTTAAATGCTGTTAGAATACTGTGATATACAGTCGTTGGTCTTTGCTTGTTCTGAAAAAGTTAATTTCAGACTCTTGGTAAGATATTTGTCCCAAGTCATTTGCTAAAATTCCCTAAATCTATCTCGGTCCTTTCTTCGTAGTACTGATGAAAGCCCTGACTGCAGCAGCATCGGCTCCTCGATCGTCTTCCAAAGCACCAGTCACGCACAGCCAGATACTGCTTCAAGTGCCAAAATACTTCCAAGAGAAACCCAGGCTGTCCAAGCCTTAGTCCCTAACCAGGAGAAGGGGCAGGTGGTGTGTCCCAAGACGATGCGCCGCATCCCGGAGAACTACGTCCCCTGCGTGTTCCTGGGTCAGCGAGGCCCCGTGAAGAACTCCAAATGTCCCGCCATGAGTTTGGACGGCTCAGCGCTGTTGGAGGACGACTCCAACAGGAGAAACATGGAGCTGAACAACAACTCCTGCATCGACGTGGAGAGTCAGCAGTGGGCTGACAAACACACAGCAAAGACAGAGGTGGACATAGTACTGAATATTGGGGTTCCACCAATATGGGTTTATAAAGGCCAATACTTATATAGATATATAGTCTAACCCTACTGAACATTTTATTCAAGTATAAGTACTCTTACTTCAGTTGTATTTTACTCAAGTTAGAATAATGAGTCTAGAAAATGACTCAAGTGAAAGAGTAGCTCAGTAAAAGTAGTGTCGAGTGACATGTACACTTTTCCTTCCATTCAAAAAGGAGGTGTAGTTTTCTATTAGTTATTATTCTGTTTTTTTTCTGTAGGTACAGTTCCACCTGATGCTGTACATCCAGATGCAGCTGTGTGAACGCTCACTGAAGGACTGGATCTCTGAGAGGAACGCTACGCCCAGAGAGGAACACGCCAGATGTAATTATTCTATTACGACTCATTAACACATGCAATTACAGACACACACACATACATACTGTATACCCACATAAACAAACACAAATGAAACGGGGCGTGGTGATATGGCCAACATGTTTCGTACATTTGATGGTACAAATATATTTTAAAGTATTAGGTTTTTCCAATACAGATTATATTCTCTAGTAAGCTCTAGGTTGTTAACCAAAGAGTTTCTCCTCATTTGCAAAAGTTAGAAATTACTGTTAATTTCACCTCTGCTAATTTCATTTTCTTTAATGTGCTCTCAGGTATAAAATGGAGTTTGGATAATAAATACGTTGTACATTTGTATTTTCAGGTCCTTATGGGTGCGTGGATACGGAACACACTCTCAGCCTGCTGAGAAAAATACTTGAAGGGGTGGAATACATTCACTCCAGGGGAATCATGCACAGAGACTTGAAGGTAAAGTGCTTTGCAAATCAGATAAAGCAGATTGTTGACAGATTTCGTCTGATCAGATTTGAGGCATCTCTATAGGGTTCACAGACTGAGCTCAGGTGTCTGTATTTAAATGATCCTCCTGCCTCCTCTCGCAGTTAGCTTCAGTTTGGCGCGGCAGACAGACGCCAAGCAGGAGAAATGTCAAACAAGTTGTTAAAGGAATCCGTTTCACCATAGCCCCTTTCACACATGAAACCCGTAAAATTGCTGGATAAATGTTTCCAATAAAAGCCAAGGTAGCAGTTTCTATTGTTCACACAAGACGTGCCTTTCCACTTTTTTAACGTAATGCTACTATTCACACAACACTGGCAATACCGTTAAATTCCTCTGTTGTCATTTCCCGGAAATTACGTTTAACCATTGCGCCGGAGTCACTGCAGTTTGAAGACATGACTGGTAAAGTCGCTTGGCACAGTGCTATGCTGCCATTTATGCTACTCATGTGGAGCTCTCTTATTTCCACGTCTGTCCAAATAGTCATTTTTGCCAATCCTTCGTCAGAAAAGCTACAGCCCGTTGTATAGTGGTTTGTATTTCCCTCCTACATGCGGTCTTTACACGACACAGCCGGAGCGGAATGAACTCGTCACCTCCTCGAGAACTTTGTGATTGGCTCACACAGTTCGACAACAGAGCGTCCTACGTCAGAGCGTCCTAACGTTGTGCGTGCTTGTGCCGTTAATGTTATGGCATTGTTCACACATACGGTCGATACAGAACTTTACCAGAAATGGTACAACGTGAACATGAGCAGTGAATTGCCGGAACTGATTTTCTGGCATTTCGACACCGGCTCCTATTCACACATGAAATTTATGGAACAGGCAGCATGTGTGAAAGGGTCTCATCTGTAGGGATGGGGATCGAAAGCCGGTTCCATATGGGATATGGGAAAATAAAACCACCGGCTTGCTAAACTACATACCGTGGCTCAAACTGTCGCCTATTATCCTTGGTCTTAGTATCATCCTACCAGAGAAGGCTGATATGCTTCTTTTTCTTCAGAAGAACTGTAAAATTCCTGTTTGAATTTCTTTTAGCCTTTTTGTTGTAAAACATATTATCTATTTTATTTATTCTTTATTTATGTTTGGTAATATCCATTGGTATGGTTAAAATTGTTTCTGTAAGAGAGAGCTACCATATTAAATAAGAAAATATTATTTAAAACATTGCTGCTGAAAAATGCATATTTTTGTTATTGAGCAATAAAAGCAATGCAAAAGAAATTCGATAAAAAACCGAATCGTTAAGCAAAATCGATAATGGCACCGGAATCGATAAATTCTTAATGTTCCCCATCCCTACTCATCTGTCACAAAGGAGATGCTGTGTGTGTTCTCCCAGTAGTTGAAGACAAAGTCATATAGCCTCTCAGGCAGGATCTTTCTCAATTCTTCTCTCTTGCCCCTGCCATGTTTTAGATAGATTTGAATCTTGCAAATGTCCTGAAGCCTCCTAGGCTGCTGAGTCAGGTTCAGCAGCTGGAGCCTCTGCTTGAAGAACTGTGTTAGCATCAAGGTAGTGGGCAGGAGGCCGTTTTGGTTGTAGATGGTGAGTGGGGAGGTCAGACTGAGGAGTTTCACCAGCAGAGAGCTGTGCCTCACATTGGGCTTGTGGTTCAGGAACAGGAACAGACAGTTCTCTCCTGCTTTGGTCAGCTTGTTGATGTCGGCTCCGTACCACAGCAGCTGGTCCAGCAGTGCCTCGTTGCCCCCGCTGCACGCCTCATGTAAAGGCGTCCTGCCGGCCTTGTTCATCTTATCGGGCTCGGCCCCCTGCTCCAGGAGCTCAGAGATGCAGCTAATGTCATCTTCTGTGGTTTTAGTGTCCCTCTTAGCCACTTCCAAAGCAGCCAGGTGCAGGGGAGTGTTCCCAGACTGTTGTATCCCCTTTAAAACATTCAACAGTGTACATTAATTTCATGTAATACAGACATAGAATTTCAAGCATATATTTCAACAATACTTGAAGCTTTGAATGTATAACATTCTCTGTATGCTCCTGCAAACAAACACATGCATTTGGCAGTTTTTTTGCATTCTTCCTGCAATGGACCTTCGACAGAGGACTAAGAATACTTTATTCTCCCAACAAATTTCTGCTGAAGCTGCAGAGTTAGACGTTTTTTGAGCCCCCAAGGCTCTAGCTCGGCACCAGCCTCATCTGGAGGCTTCTACCCGCCTATTGCACCTCAAGCCTCGGCAGAGAGGCCAGTCTACTTGATGCCATTGGGGGCATTGGCAGGGACACTGACACGCTAAAAATGGAATGTGGAATATGGTATTTTATTGATCCCTGTAGGGAAATTCTCATTTCTCTTGCCCCATTCAGGGAGATCAGAGTGCAGGGTCCTCTTCAGAGAAACGCCCTGGAGGTAGGGATTAATTGTCTTGCTCAAGGACACTTCAGCAGGGCGCTTTCCGACCCAGGGCTTGAACCCGGTTCAGTCCTCTGATTGAAGGGCAGTCTCTCTACCCACTAGGATTTATCCCAACCTTGATCTAACTTGTGTCAGGTGCAAATTAGAACCAGCTACACTCTTTCATCTTTTTGGTCCTGTTCCAAGTTGAATGGGTTTTGGAGGAACATATTAAAATGTTTCTCTGAAATGTAGGGTTTTGACACACCAGCATCTCTACTCACAGCGCTGTTTTGGGTACTGGAGCCTGGCTAACCCTTGACATGGGGACAGTCGGTGGCACGGTTGCATATGCCACTCTACAAGCCAGAGGGCTCATTTTACTAAACTGGAAATTGTAAACTGTGCCTGCCAACAGACTCTGGGTCAGATATTTGCTCTGCTCTCTCAGACTTGAAAAGGTACAATTTAAAAGGGAAGCCTAAACAGTTTGGCAAATTGCGGGGACACATTTTTAGATTTTTTTTAGATTGCAATTCTTTTAACAATTTTAGATTGTTCAAAGAATTGCTTGTATGGACCCCACAATTTCCCCACAAGGGACTACAGATGTAAATTAGCTCTATAGCTAACTCTGGTTCAGCTAAGAAGCTGTGCACAGTCCCTGTCAAATAAACAAATAAATAAATAAATACATTTGATTTGCTAAACTGCTTCCCCTTCTCTTTGCTGTCCTCTGTCGGGATTTGAGTGTTCTCTGGTTTACTTGGGCCTACCTATGGTGTTTGTCTTTTATGTTGTAATGTGAAAATTGTATAATAAAAAATAATTTACAAAGGAATCAATCAACAAAGGAAAATAGGCCTTTAAATAGAGAGGGCAACACTGACCATATTGACATCTGCTCCTTGCCTGATAAAGCTGGCGATCATTTCCTTGTGGAGGATCCCAGAGGCCATATGCAGGGGCATCATCCCATGGCTGTCCACAGCATTAATATCAGCTCCATAGCTGGCCAGGATTTGGACAGCAGGCAGAGCCGCATAGCGTACTGACAGGTGGAGAGCCGTCTGGCGGCTCTTACCCTCCTTGAGAGGAAACCACAGTAAACACAAGCCTTAGGCAAAATATCGCAAGGAATGATGAAACGATTATAATAGCATCCTTGAGATTTCCTAAGAATCTTTAAAAATGTGTAGATCAAGCTTCAGTTACTACAACCATTAATAAGGTTGGAGTCACAGTTCCCTGACAACATTCTTATGAGAGAAGTGCTAGAAAAAGAAAAATAGGAGCAAATGGCAAGCAGTTGAAGGCAATTGTTTGGATGAACGCAATTTAGAGCAGGTGCAGAACATGAGGGCATTCATGTCTAGCATGAGTGGCCCCAATGAGAGTTGAACCCCTAACCCTGGCATTTGTTAGCCATGCTCTACCTATTGAATTTCACAGATACAGGCTTCGAATAGAGCGAAAAGAGCTTTTTGAGAACTCTAAAAGAGACATGCCATTGATTTGTCATACAAAACTGATTGGTCACCTTAGCATTGACGTCAACCCCATGTTCACAGAGGACCCGCAGGCAGGCCTCGGCCCGCTTCTGCATGCTGCTCACAGAAGTCTGGAACCTGGAACATGGTTTGGGCCAATCGGCAATCACCAGGTGCAGCGCGGTCCGACCATGCTGGTCCCTGTGAAAGGTGTGGAGAGGGTGAAGTTGGTGTAGAGGTATCAGTGTAGTGAGTGTACTACAGTCACCTCAGATGGAGAGCTGAGCTATTTATTTGGGATAAAAGGGACCAGTGAAATGTGTGTCATTGTACTGGTAATAGTGACATTTGATTATATTATACGCAGTCTTGGTTGAGAGAGAGAGCTATATCAGTATATCAAATTGAAC
>OMLI01022018.1:0-10308 GCA_900302605.1 Rondeletia loricata
CAAAATCAAGAAGACCCAAGACAACCTGCTGATAGCCTTGAGTTTGAAGTCCGCGTCGTAAGCGTGTCTCTTGACAGGTGCAATTTTGGGGTCCTTATACACACACACACTGTAATATTATGGTGAAGCACAGTATGTATTACTCCGCGACGCTCCTGACTACGGTAGCCGTAATGCTGCAAGCGGTGCGGCTTTGTAGTTTACCAGAACGAAGAACGAAGCACCGGACACAGGAGTTCTGAATTGTGGTAGAGACCTGGCACTTTATTTGCTCATGACAACACTCTTCTCTGGCTGCTGGCTCCAAACCCTTACAAAGTAGGGAGGTAAACATTAAAAAAGATGGCGTCCTACACGGAACAAATTACCGAACTACAGCGTCCTGTAAGGGACAAACAGAGCTACATTATCAAGGGAACAGCGCAACAGCGGCACCTAGTGGCTTATTTAGGCTACTACCTTACATAAGCACAACCAGAATTAATCCATATATAAGGCGCTCCGGATTATAAGGCACACTGTCGTTTTTTGAGAAAATTTAAGGCTTTTAAGTGCGCCTTATAGTCCGGAAAATACGGTAAAAAATCCTCTGAGGTTTCCTTAAAGATATTGATTCCTCAAGTCAAGCATTACCTCTTCAAGGCGGCGGCGCTGTTCCTTCTGCTCTTCAATGCGTTTCTGTCGGTCATGCAACAGCTGCCTCTTGTGTTCCTCAGGGTCCCTGCGCTGAGCAGCCAGTTGTGCCTGCTGCCTCTTGTGAGCCTCTGAGCGCTCTTTGTTCTCCTGCTGCAGACGCTGGAAGTCCCGCCTCAGGGTGGACTCACCAGGTACATTGAGGATTGAACTACTCAACAAAAGTAGCAGATACAAAGGAGAGGATTATGGGGACAATCATTAACACAGAGAATACTAGCCCAGGACACATACTGCATACTACTTGGACAGGACAATGAATTGCAATTACCTTGAGTCTCTCTCATCTCCACGATTTTCATCCTCTTCATCACTACCACTGTACTCATACTCTGTCTCTTCTAGAGGAAAATGAGAATAAAGTAAAGTCAAAACATAACAAAAATATTTTGGCATACTATTCTGTACCTCACTTCATCACTATCCACATACACCAGTCAATGTAGCCTGGTTCAGGCTCTTTCTATCTCATTTGCTTACCTTTCTCCCCCCTTTTCTTGCGCGTACGGTCAATATGGTCTTTAAGCTGGATTCGGACCTGGCGCTCGGTGGGCTGGTCCCTGATGAAAGAGTGCTTGAGGAGCTGCTCTGTGGATGGTCGGCTGGGATATGTCTTGACCAGACAGCCCTCTATAAAGTCAATGAATTTCTTGGACCTGGGAGGAAGGGGGAGGTTAGTGGAAGATAAACTGGTGAGGCAGAGGGGGATGGAGGGGAGGGAAGACATGGAACAGTTGGCAGCTGGGCTGTTACTCTGCCCGATCGACAAAGGTGTTTTCTGTTAAATGAGCGGAAACCAAATTCAAGATGCCGGCCGTGGTGGCCATATTGAATGCGCGGTGGCATCACCGATCGAAACCAGCCTTCGTGTGGACAAGTCCAATTCACCACCAAAAAATCTGCCCAATCGACAAAGGCGTTTTCTGTTAAATGAGCGGAAACCAAATTGTTGACGGACGACGGACGGGGCCTCGACATAATGCCCCTCCTGCCTCCTACGGAGGCCGGGGGAATAAAAATGTTTTTTTGGGCCAGGACCTTCCATTCAGCAGCCAAACCTACTTACAGTACAAAATGCTGACATAATGTGGGCTCCTGCTCAATGGAAATTCGGCAGCTTGTTTCGAAAGTCATCACACTGTTATTGCCAATGACAGATTAATATGGACATGTTTCACAGTATTGCTCGAAGACTCTCACTTGTGTTTTAACATATGTTCAAACTAAACTTGGTGTTGAAATTGAAATGTTTTAGAGAAGGGTGGACATTTCAACAGGCCTATTCAATGCGTTCAATGTGATATTATTTGGATATTAATTCTTAGAAATCTATTTCGTGTAAACAAATGGTATGGAATGTATACAGTGTGCATTGCACAACACATGTAATGACCTTATATCATAAGGATATAACTTGCTCTGCATGATGTAATGCAGATAATGCTGTTTAAGAAAAATACCATGAATATTGTTAGGCTGGCTTGACCATGCTGTGTAAACATACACACATACATTTATGTATCTTAGTATAAATTACATTACGTTACATTATGTCATGAGACGCTTTTGTCCAAAGCAACTTACAAATAGCAAAATTGGTTATTTAATTGGAATTTACAGAGTACTATATTTGATGAGATTCAAAATGCATGCTGGCTTCTTTGTGATGATAATTATACAAAGAAATACGTGGATGAAATATGGAAGCCTATTCTGAAAACACTGGGGCCATAAACAACAACAAGCTCCTTGTTCTACTCGCAATCATAGTTTTGTCTCAACACAGACCACAACTTGCATTGTGTGAGTGGTTGCTCTAAACAGTGTACCAACAGGGACTGTCCTGGATAATTACTACCCCCAAAAGTAACCTAAAGCACAATACCATCTGCTTTGAGAAATCACAATTTTACCTGTCATTTTGCACCGTATCCTGCACAATCAGCAAATCTTTGCTTTTGTTATAAAAAAAATTTGACATCTACTGTAGGTATTTAAAAAAACATTTCAATACAGTTTTCATTATGACTTTGGTTATCACATCATTTGGTTGTCGGATTTAACCAACAAATTATTCCAGTAATAAACTAATTATTCAAGTAATTATTCCAATGCAATGTTACCAAAGACAAAATGGCTGAAATGTACAGTCTGTTGCTGAAATGAGGCAGTCTGTGTTGGCATTTTGACTGATGCACGACGTAAAAAAAACATCCGTGTGAGCTTAGCTTTGTAATTATCAATGGATGAGCTATCAGACAAAAAGATTGTATTAGAATTTCCAAATATCAGCTATGGAAAGAAAATGATAGATTAGTTAGATTTGCAGTGGTTTTGAAATGTTTCTGGACAAATGTCCTCTTACAATACATTTAGACTTGTCGGTGGAAAAATGCAACAAATATTACGTTATGATATTTTGAGGCTTTTACACATTGCATAACGTGCGAAGGAAGCCTGCTGAATCAGATTGTCTTGGATATAATAGTAAAGCACATGTTAGGAATCCTGCCGCAACAAGTAGAAAAAGGGTAAGGAGCAAGCCAGAATATCGCTATGACCTAAAATAAGACTTGTGTTTCAACAAGTAACAGCAGAATAGGGCCAAATCACCCGGGCTAGATGGCATTCAACCTTAAGTTTATTTAACATTTTGGTTTCTATTAGGACCCCCTTTATTAAATATGATAAAAATGTCAATCCAAAAAGGCTAATTCAGGAGGGATGTAGAAACCGCATTGATCACTTTACTGTTAAAGAAAGGCAAGGATCCTCTACAATGTGCTAATTATCGCCCTCTAACTCTGTTAAACACGGACAGTTTTTTTTTATGATTCCATCCAGATCAGAGTGGATTTGTAAAGAAGCAATTGTCATCAGATAACCTTTGTAGGCTGTTACATGTTTCAGATGCAACATTAACCTCAAATGTTACGCCCCAGCCACTTTACATACACTTTACCGCCCTATATTGTCAGTAGATGCCGAAAAGTCCTTCAACCGACTGGAATGGTCTTTCCTATCATCAGTACTTGATTATATGAGACTAGGAACTAATTTAATTAATAGGGTAAAAAACAATTTATGCTAATCCCTCTGTTAATGTATTTGTACATAACTTCTGATCTCCTCCTTTTAAGATCTCCAGAAGCAGTCATCAAGGAGATCCACTCTCTGCTTTATTATTTATTTTATCCCTCGAACTGCTAGCACAGCCTATACATCAGTCACCTGATATTAAGCATATTAATGGTTTACATGTAATTTTTCCAGTTCAGGGTTCAGTATTGAAAAAGAGCTGGTTATTATGGATGATAATGGTCTTAGAAGCTTTCAAGATTTGAAGGAGACATTTAACTTGCCTAATTCCTCCTTCTTCTTTTATCTGCTGTTAACGTTCCGCTATTCAGGCTGTAGGCGTCCCATGTAACTCCTAACTTAACACTCATCCTTTAGCTGACTTGGTCAATAAGCTCTCTAGTCTTCAAAAAGGACTAGTCACTTCCATATACAATTACCTACTAGAAGATTCAAATCTAGCTATGCAGTGCTTTGGGGGCAGTTAATTTTAAGTTTATTTACAGATTATATTTGACACCCAAAATAAGATTTTATATGAATGCCACACCAACTCCAAACTGTACTCTGTCAATTAAACCAACAAGGGACTTTTTGCATATATTGTGGGAGTGTCCTTCTGTTAAAGAATTCTGGGAGGCCATCACAAAACATTTAACTGAGCCGATAGGTTAAGTCATAACTAACTCTCCTATAATAACCCTCCTGAATGATGACAGCAGTTTGACTTTAAATTCATCACATAGGTTTTTGTGTCTGGCTGGAATCACGGTCGCTAAGAAAATGCTAGCACTCAAATGGCAGCCACCACACAGTCTTCCCATTCAGAAATGGAAGGAGCTCCATACATGGACAGTTTAAACATGGAACTCTCCTTTGCCAGGTTGAAAGGGGCTGGTCAGGGCAAGCTTGAGGCCTGGAAGGAAGCCTTAATGGTAGCAAAAACCATGACAATATAAGATAACCTGTAATAAATTATGTATGTGCATAATGTTATGTAGGTGTGTGTGTGTATATGTATGTGTACATATCTAACATATGTATAAACTATTAGGGTAGGAGATCCACAGGGTATGAAGAGTATTATTATAAATGTTATGGTCATTGATACTGTTATTATTGTATTGTTTATGAATATGTATGCCAGCAGGGAGTTGCATAACGTTAGGTGGGATATGCGGGTGCAACAGTGTTTATTTTGCTGTTTGTACTACAGAGTAATGATATAGGCGTTACTGAAGTGTTTTTTGGTTTGTTTTTTAGTTCTTTTAAAAAATCATTACTATTTAATCTTTGTAATCATAGCATGTAGATTATTTGAATTACAATCGATATGTTTCTATTATGGTTATCATGCAAAAACTAAGGCATTCTGTACTGTACCTATGAATAACGATGTTGAGTGGGGGGGAACATTTGTAACAGCAGGAAGCTTAAGCACTCACCATTTTTTGGATTTGAGTTTAGGAGGGGGATTCCTGGGAATGAGGAAAAGGGCTCTCATAGGGTGCATATCACACAGAGCTATAGAAAGAGAGAAGTGGGTGAGAGTTGTTAGGTATCATTAAACCATAGCTCCCAACATGGGTAGGAGGATTTAAAGAAGAAAACAAGTCACATCAGAATGGCAGAGATAGAATATCCATGTATTACACACAGTAGTTTGTAAATAATACTAGCCAAAATCACACACATATTCTTTGAATCCTCATGCATGGTTTCTGCTCCTGTTATCCAATCTTTCCTGGTGCCTCAGGCTTATTGTTACATTGAGTGTAAGAGCGAGGACTGTGAGTCATTGTGTTCCCAGCGTAGGTAGGTAGCTAAACCTGTCTGGTTAGCTTTACAGTTTCCAAGGTAAATAGGCTTTTGTAAGGCAGTCTTTTGGACATATGCAACGTGACTGAGGCAACCAAAGGCAAGAAGTGAATTGCATTTCAGCACTTTCAGGGCCACATTATAATTGGAGGATCACAGTTACACTGATAGAGAACTGTCTGCTTCATATAACGTATTACATGTTCAACTGAATTACAAGTTGTTTTGAAATATGTAAAGCACAGCGCAGATTAATTTACATGATGGAAAAAAACAATATGCTTAGATGGTGTGACTTCCATTAAAGGAACTGGTCACCCGAAAACGATGATTTTGTCATCATCCACTCATCCCCAAGTCAGTTGAAACTCCACTTAAGTTTGTACGACCACCAAGCACACAGAGTTAGCTACTGCAGTTCCATCTCAGCCTTCTCCCAAACACTTGAAGTGAACAGGGCCTGTGTTTGTAGCAAAACAATTGCACTGCAAGTCCAAACGCTCTACATTTACCTTTTTACCTCATATTTACCTCACTGACAGTTCCTTGTTTTGTTTTTTAAGCAGGAATGGTCATGTGGTAGCACAGCAAGCGAGCAGAACGCTAAAGGGTGTGCGTGAAAAGACGCACGACCATTCATACTTTCCAAAACAAGGAAATGTCAATGAGGTAAATATAGGCAGTAATGAGTTAAATACAGGCCTTTTGTGCAATCATTTGGCTACAAAACACTTATGATTATGATGCACAACTTTGTTTAGGGACATTTGATGGTCATTTGATGCCATTTTTGGAATGCTAACCAAACATACCCCGTACACTTCAGTTAGTTGGGAGAAGGCCGAGATGGGACTGCAGTAGCTAAGTCGCTGTGTTTGGTGGTTGTGCAAATTTTCATTTTGGAGTGAATTGTTCCTTCAAGCTCTGACATCACCTTCCCCCGGAGTGTGTATTCATAACCTGCATTCAGGCTTTATGGTCTCTACTCTCTTCATCAATAATTACAATAAAACTATGAATGCTATACTAAAGTGAAATGCTGTATGCCAGACTAAACCAACAACAAAAAGTAATATAGCAAGGAACATTGCAACTTCATTAGCAGAGAACACACTTGTAATGAGACTAATCAAGTAAGTAAGTACACACTGCATAATTTATGACAGCACAACAACAGCTTGACAGTTAGCCTGCATGGTTTATGTCATTCACAGCAGGATAATAGTCTGTGGGAGCTCTGTACTCTACATCATTGATTAGGACCGGTATGTATAAAGCCGCTTAGAGTGAAAATGTGGCTTTTAATGCTTGAAAATTCTGAAAGTGGTACAAATTAACTTCTACTTTAGAAGCAAGCCTGCAACTTATACTTAAATATTTTTAAGTCTTGATAATAATACTCTCGACTGCTAAATTATTTAACAGGGCTCGATCGGCCCCCTAACTCGGTTAGCTGTTACCAGCAGGTGGCTGTGCTACTAAGGCAGAGTGAAGAAGCAAAGAAATTACACAAAGCTGTTGATATCTATTATGTTTTACATCTCATGATAAGCGTAATCATCAAGTTATGGCCTATACTGTAGTCACTAAAGTTGTCAAACTTATTAAGTCGTGTCCACCTTTTAACATGGAATTTCCCCACTACATGGATTTACAAATGTCTAAACTGCTACTCTTAGGTGAGATTTTCTTTACTTTCACTCAGGTTTGACACCAAATTGAAGCAACTCTCCAAGCAGCCAGATCTCCCAGCTAAGTGGCACACAGAGTTCTGTGCAGCTATCCCCCACAGACCAACTGCCAGCTCACGACTAGACTACCTTGATTACAGTGAGTGAGCTGTTCATTTGAAGACAGCCCACAAGGTTTCATACGGTGCAAGGTAGATTGATTCATGACATCTTATAGCATGGGCTCCAAGACTATGAAAGATAATTTGCTGTTGTGTACATAGCAATGTATGCGGGTGTGCGAGTGAGTGTCTGCACTTACGGGGAGCTCCCTCGGCCATCTCAATGGCTGTGATCCCCAAGGACCAGATATCACTCTGCAGAGATACACAGGAGATTAAATTAATCTCCCTATCACTTTCATTTTCTCTCACAGTCTAGTGCTCGCAGGCACACACACAAACACACAGTGCAGTTGTTACCCTGTAGTCGTAGGTGGAGTCAGGGTTCTCGTCACAGGCAATGACCTCTGGTGCCATCCAGTAGGGTGTGCCAATGAAGGTGTTCCTACGCCCCACGGTCCTGTCCAACTGAGCGCTCACCCCAAAATCCACTGAGTGTGGACAAAGGAAGGAGAGGAGGCAGGGAGGTGACAGTCAGGGTTGGTATACTTTTGGAAAACAATGGCCAAATACCTCTTTTTTGAAAATTCCCAATGCATTCTGGTAGATTCTAACAGCAGTGCATTCAACATTACATTAAAAGAACAAATCTCATCAACGAACCAAGTTTGACCTCTGCATTCTCTGTCAGCAGCACATTCTGGCCCTTGATGTCTCTGTGGATGACCTTATGGGTGTGGAGGTGGGAGAGGCCCTGGATACAGACAAAGAAGTCAAAATGGGTCAGTCAGGAGAGACCACTGCTGCGCATTAGTCTTGTCTGGTGTGATTTCTCACCCTAAGGATCTCTCTGCAGATGTAAGCGATCCAGTCCTCCTTCAGAGAGCTGCCCTTAGTGTTCTTCACCAGGTCAGTCACTGAGCCCGCCCCACAGAACTCCATCACCAGCTACATGCAGACAAACAGATACTTGGTGAGCACAATCAATGAGGCGTACTGCTCTAACACCATCAAGCCAGAGACAAGGTTGCTTAGACAGACCCAGAGTTGGTCATCGTTTCCTGGTGGACTCTTCTTGACAAAGGCACCGTAGTACGTGGCTATGTTGCGGTGGTGGCTGTATTTTTTCAGCATGTTGATCTCAGCTTTGATCTCCTCCTCTTCCTCCTCTGTAACATCCATCACCTTGATGGCAGCCAGCTGGCCAGTCTTCACGTGGCGGCCCTGATTGAAGGGGAACAGATTTGATCATCTTAACAGGTCAGGTCTAAAATTACCTTGGAGCTCATAGTTTCAAAAACCCTTTAGGTGTGGCAACTTGTTTCATCACAAAGTTTTGTTGCTCCTATTTTAAAGCGTCTACTGGAGTATCTTATCTTGCAGTCACAGCCATTCTGACTTTTTCAGACTGATAACCAAAACATGGATTGACAAAGCACTGAGCTAAATCAGCTGTAATCTCAGAGGAATTAATGCACAGAACAATTGATAAGTGTTAGGTACTCAGGTGGCCTCAATCTCCAAGCTCCAACCTGTTCAATGTTACAGCAACTGATCATCTAGGTCTTACGCAGGAATCACATTTAATGTGTTGAATGCATTAGTCTCCAATGGAAGTCCATTCATTTCAAATGAAAGAATCTGAATATTTAATATTTATGTTGCAATATTCTTCATTCGATAACCACATCTTAGTTACATCTACTTGCGTGGAATTCAGTTTAAAGCAACATAAATGCATTACGTGTGTGATCACCAAGTGTAAGCCCGATGTTAGCCTACCTCGTAGACGCACTACGAGGTTCCACTGCCCCACATCATGTCTCACCTTGTACACCTGCCCATACGTCCCATTGCCAACAACCTCGACCAGCTCAAAGATTCCTGCTGGATCCTGCGGGAGACATGGGAAGATTCATAAGGACAAACAGGTGGAGAGACAGACAGACCAGGGGGTGGATGCACCAGGACATTCACAGTTTCTGCCTGGGGTACCACATTTTAACACATTAAAGTCTCAGACAATCAGTAAAAATAATTATAAGGTGAACAAATAACTGCATGTAACAACTGCTTTCCAATAAACTGCAAATTGTGTCTCCTGTCCAATGTCCCCATTGACTTAGAAGTAGAAGTAGAAAATTTGAACAGAAGACTACACTGCATGTATTTTCACATATAGTAGTGGGTAGGTGTTTTTCTTTTAAACCTCAGGAACTAGACTTCAATGTCTTTCCTAAGTGAAGGACACATTTCATGTTGATAAGCTCATGTTTTTTTGGTTTTTTTAAGTTAAGAGCCGCTCCTAAACCCTAAAAATCATATTGAATTGCACCCGTTATGTTAATTGCTGCAACCTGGCATCAGCTTTGAGGGCACAAAGGCTAAATTAGAACAATTCTCAATCAAAACCACTACCACATAAATTTTATTTGTTTACCCCTGCAGACCTATTTGACAAACATTAGGGATGGGACGAAATGCTTATCTCACGACACGATTCGATATGCGATATGGGGTTCACGATTCGATATAACCATGATACGATGTAATAAATAAAAGTTAAATGACAACAGAGTATGACTGTGCAGAATTATGTTTATTTCTGAACCACAAATCTTTCTAGCAATGGCATTGGCTTGCTAGAATGTAAACAACAATTTTAAAATGTCATTACAAAGCGCAAATAATATAATTTCAATGGAGAGCTTGTGAAATTGTGATGGGCATCTCATTTGTGATTACTACAGCAGAATAAAATTTAGTTAATATCGCAATTCATTTTTCTGCCCCATGATACGCATTGTCGCATTTTTGTATTGCGATATATTGAATTTCGATATATTGTCCCATCCCTAACAAACACACTAAAAATTATAAGCGCACAGGCGTCTGTACCCATCCTCCTAGCCACCCACCCACCCACC
>OMLI01022031.1:0-11420 GCA_900302605.1 Rondeletia loricata
CTCTCTTTTATTATAGGATAACCTGCCGTTTTGGCTGGCATGTGCCCCCTTGTGTATTTGGGAAGACGTTTAAGTTAGAGTTTGCCCAAAATTCATACGTGGCACATGCCAGACAATATGGTTGCTCAAATGCATGAATAAACACTTAGAGGCTCTCTATTGAGCTAAGTTGCCTATTGGCCGAGCGTGTCTGGAAGTTACACATGGCCAAAGTAACGAAACAGCATAGATTATCAGGTTAAGAACAGGGTGGCGGTTTTGCTTAACCAACATGTGGCAGCTCAGTGTTTCCCATACATAGGCTCTACCTGGGCGGCCCGCCCAGGAAGATGTGCACCCGCCCAGGAAGATTAAATAAAAAATAAAAATAAATTATAAAAATAAAATAAATAGGTAGGCTAAAATACTCTATAGTGCGCGATAATGAGGCCTTGATCTGCCCCGATCCCGATCTCAAAGATCGGATCAGGACATCCCTACTATCCATACATCATGTTTCTTGTATGAACACTGTGGCCTAATCCCTGCAAAGAAGGATGACATCATGAACCCCCTCGGAGACAGGGGCTGTAAGATTACTATAAGAATGCTTCACAGGTCATTATGGAGGACTTTCCCTCCTCCAAATAGTGCACAGACAAATCCCATCTGTTCCATCCTATCCTTCACAGTCCTCATAGGGTGAGTAAAACTGAGCTAAATGAAATATATCCTTTAGGCCCTAGTTTCCTAATCTACAGGTCAGGACCCAAAATGGGTCATGAGCTTACTTATGGTGGGACGACACATAACAAAAATGCCAGTATGATTTAATGAGCCCCACAGTGAAAGACAAAATTTCTCAGTAGGAACCCCCTACTTCAAGTTCTCGAGAATGGGAAAGTAGTTGAGTTTAATACCTCCCAAGTCCCAAATGCCACCCTCCATGACCCGATTGACCTTACTGACCTAGGTTCAAACTAATTCTGCCTGATGTTCAATTAGGCATCACCTGTCTCCTTTCTACCCCTTTCATTTAGGTATGCACTTTCCACTCATAAGTATAGCCTTTTCTACAACAAGCGAAAAAACAGGAACATGATTGAGTGGGATGCTGAGTGGGAACACATTGTCTGCACACAAACTTTCATGCCAGGAAAACTACACACAAAGCTGTATTCCCTCAACTGCCTGCATACACACAGATTCACACTCACGACACACAAAAACACACTCAAGGCCATGTAAGGACATCTCCCTTTAAACCAAACCTCTCCCTCTTTCCACTGCCCTCGACTACACACTGCCATTCCCAACAAAACAAACACACTGCTGCCATTCCTCTGCTCTCGTAGTAACCCCAGCAAATAAGGAGAGGGGGAAAGCCACATGCCGCAGAAAACATGTTCCACCGTGACATCACTGCATCACTCACCCTCTATGGCCGGAGGTATGTCACCATGTAAGGCTGGAAATGGAAAGAGAGGTACTGCTAGCAAGTTTGCACAGAACGCACGTCTGGATAGGCTATGTGTCAAACTAGACAAAACTGAAAGCAGAGAGCAGGGTAAAGGCTGAGAGAGCAGGAGGCTTCACCACCCAACTATGACATCAACAATTTCCCCTCATTAAATCATCTTGAATTCAGGATCCACTATCGCTGTGTTTCTTCCTGGTCTAGCAAGGCTAATCCAATGGCAATGAAGCTGTCACGGCAACTGACTCAGCAGGGTGGTGTGATTGACAGCTGCCCTCTGTCTCTCCTATCCAGTGCGGATGGTGAAAAATCGCACATCCGTTCATCATGCAGCCTGACACCAACTGTTATGCCATCTTATTTGCTTACTGTGTGACTCGCATGACAATTACAGGCATTACACTCTGAAAAGCAACGCCACTTGAGGTTTGGGGTAGGAAAAAAAAGGGGTGAGATAACAGTTGTTCTGCTGGAGCCTTTTTCACATTGATAGTATGCTGCTAGTTACTCATCACCTCCACCAAAACCACTCATCACGTCTTCCCCCATTACTCGTTCACACAAAGCTTAGCAAGAAACCACCCCACTTACTTGTGGGAAATAACCCTACGCTAATGACAGCAGAGAACCTGACAAAGGAAAGGCTACAATAAAGCTGCCAGAGCAACAACAAAAAAAGAATGAAAAAAAAAAGAATAAAGAATAGCAAAGTTCTCGCATTGTCAATTACCATAATGTTATTAATAAAGAAAATGGGCTGATCTTTATGTCCGATAAATTACATTCTGCACTCAGGAAAGCAAGAGTTCTGAGTAATGAGGATGTTTCTAGAGTCAACACTCAAGGGGAAATGCAGATGTGTTTAAGTCAAGTACAATGACATTAGGCTATCTCACTGAAGAGTGCTATCAAAATAACTGCCCACAATCTTCTCTGTCAAGATTCTGCATAACAAGAATGATTGCACATCTAGTTCTCATCATCTGATATATCTTTCTAGGTCCACTAAATGCCTGAAGGCGCGTGAGTCAGAACAAGACTGCAGCTAGACAAAAAACGTTGCTGACTTAATTATGAGAAAGATCTGTAACTGACAACTGCCACTCAGTCAAATGCATCTGTGTCTTGGGGCCTGTGACCTGTAACCACATCCTCTTTTCTGAGAGCAAGTACGCCTCATGCTGATAGGATGGAAAAGGAGTACCTACTAAAATAGCCTCTTTCAGTCTCTGTTCCTGTTCAAGACCCCAGACAGCAGGCTTGCTTGGAGGGGGAAGTGAGTTATAGCCTATATCTCATCACCAACCCTGGGCTACAGGAGATTCAGGGCACAGGATGGGGCAGATGCATTGCTTCAATCATCACAGGGTGAAAAAATTCACCTTTAGGGGAGGGAGCATCCATGCAGAAATGTCTAGCTAACTTGGCGACTATGACAATCTACTATCAATAAAGGTGCCGTGATTTACAGACCTGCTGCGTGTTTAGTTTGGGGATAGAGAACACACCTTTCCTGTTCCCATCAATAGAAATAATCTGCAACAGGCTGTAGCTTTGCAGCCTGAACCACGACAAGAGGAAGTAATTTGAGCTTTTTAATTATCTCACTGCATCTAGCTTATGTGTTTACAGCAGTAGCATACGCTTATCACACCAGGTCATGCTGATTCCATGCTATCTGCGGCTGTGACTATTCCCCAGAGCAGGAACACTTCATGTCGCCTTCTGTTTGGTATTGTAACGAAGCTTCCATAACATTCCTCAAATCCTATTAATTTCAGCCCGCCCATAGATAAATCTGTAAAATACCATAACCTTTAATCCAGGAAACTGAGATAAGCATCTGTCCATACAGAATCAGATTTCACACCAGCAACTAGACTTAGTCCCGTTAACAAGCTTGTTAGCAACATCCCGCTAACTAGCTAGCTTAACACTTCACAAGCTAGCTGTGGCTCATTAGCTAGCAAGCTAGCTAGCGACACATTCCTTCTCTCAGTACAAGAGCAGAACTCAGCTAGGGCGTCAGAAACATGTTGCAATTAAGCGCTTTATAGAGTTTAAACGTGTATCGGACTAATATTCAAAGGCAGACCGTATATCAAGACATTTTGCGATGCATTTGCTCGGGAAAGCCATAGCCGACTGCTAACGTTACCTGCCCTTCCGCCTGGCCTTGACTAAAATGGGAGTGCACTCAGTCCGCTTCTACTTGAGGGAGTCCGAGTTTCTCTCATTTACAAACCAAATATAACATGCGTCATGCAGCCTGCTGTACTTGCTTATTGTCCCTTAAATGTTAATACTGTGTACACTGTCGCAAATGACTTATTTGACAGCCTTTATCATCTAGTAAAGTTTGCTGTTTCCACTCACCGTTTCTCGTTCGCTGTCGCTCGCCACTCCGCAAGTGTCAACTTCCCCCTGATCTGTGCGCAGCAGACGTCATTCCTGACTATTCCTCATTTCTCTTAAAAGGGCATGACAGATCTGCACTTGTCCCGACTCATGTGCACGGTAATGATCAGTGTAAATAGAAAGGTACACAGCCTGTTTTATTTAGTGTTATATTTATTATTACCAATTTATTGCAAAGTAGCTGCACGTTTCTATGAGTCTTAATAATGAAAGATCTCCCATTCTTCAAGGATGAGTAACTTTCTGGTTAAATCTGCAAGTCAACGGATGCAAAAATAATTAGGGAGTATTTGTTGTGTGAATTGTTATCCCTAATCATTTTAACATGATCTGAGATGATTACAGGCTCCATGACTGAATAATCCCAGAGCTCTAATACATATAAGGATGAGATGGAAGTTGCATTATGTCCAGCACTACAGCCCGTAGGTCATTTCCATCCACCCATTCATCCAGTGTCCACCTGTAATTAGGCAGTGCCTTCAGAGGCCTGATCAAAAAGATAACAGGTGTGACACAGACATATGTTACAAGAATGTGAGCTAATGAGAGGAAAGTGCTCCCTTATGTGTCCACTGTACACACATCCTAAAAGAGCCAATTACACAACATTGTGTAGAAAAAAAGAGCAATGTTAGACAGGATATCTTTGAGTGGAGTACCCTCTAGTGGGGGGTGAGCAATCTTTCTCAAACAGCATGCATTAGCAAAAGTACACTCAAAAACAGTCATAAATAGCCTCATCTCACTCAGGATTATTTAGTCTACAACCAATTGAATTACTGTATTCAAAAGGCTACAACAGACACATTTTACAACTTTGTTTTTCAATTTATTGTTCCATAGTTCAATCTGTCATACAGATTTAATATGCATCAACCCCTTGCTTGAGTTTGTCCATAAATGTGTACTGCCAATGCCATCCTTTGCCGTCAACAGTCCTTTCCATATCTTGGTGTCGGACATAAAAAACATTGTCACACTGATCTCTTTACAACTAAAAATAAATAAATCACTGTAAAAAACTAATATCCCAGGGATAGTATTGAATTTAATGGATGTTTGCCTTCATAACTCATAAAATCATAAAAAGGCCAGCCAAATGTAAATGACCAGCCCAAGCAAATGACATCATCAAAGCAAATAAGCAATACACACTTCAATACATGCGAATAGCATTTACTGTATATACACATATGATAGACATTGTACAATTCACTAATGTCCATCTGTGGCATGACTTTATGCTAGATTCAACACTATCTGGAGCCTGTCTGTCCTGAACTCCCATTTGCAGGGATACATGCGGTACATGTATGAATAGAATAGAGTAACACATGCCACCCAAGCCAACAAACAACATTTCCCTCTCCCCAAATATCTATATTTAACCAATGTCAGGTTAAACAGATGCAAATGACAAGGCTGAGGATGGCTAAAGGCAATTCTGTACATGGCTCCTGAAAGAAGGAATATAAAGATGAATTTTGTCCTTCACTTCTCTGAAACGGTCCATACAGTTAGGTGCAATTGCAATTGCTTGTTGTGTGGTATTTTCCATCTCTATTTCTTCTTTGTAACTTCAGCAAGGAATTCAAAAGGCCTAGTGGATGAGGAGGGGGGGTTCCCCTCACTGATATTGTCTGTAGTCTCCGAAGGAGGGAGTGGACATGGGAGCAGGGGCAGGTTCCTCAGCAAACTGGGGTCCTGGTGAGAGAAAACAAAGAGTAAACCTCAGAGTGAGATTATAGCCACTCAGTGGTCTATAACAGTGGTTCTCAAACGTTTTGGCTCGTGACTCCTTAAAATGAAGTGATGCCTACTCGTGACCCCCATACAGGCTGCATATGCAAAGTGGTGAACAGTTCACTAAAAAAAAAATTTCATTTGATTATCAGAGGCCGAGATTCTGAAAACGATTCAGTATTTCATAAGAAAAAAAGCACAAATTAGAAAGAAATCAAAATAATTACACACGAGAAATGTTTTTTCCTATCCTATAAATCATCTCTCAACCCCCCAAAATATAAGACAACAAGGTCTAATGTGGGCAATACGCCCAAATTTTGACTTAATTTACACTTTGTATTAAAATGTGATCTACATCTGGATATGCTATCCGGATAATGAACAATCTGATCAGACACACACATTTACATCTGGTATTTATATTCTTTCTCGTAGCGGAGTAGGTGGCAAGTGTGTCTATTGTCAACAAAAACAAACATGACAGGTGTAGGGTAACCAGAGGCGATGTCAGTGTACAACCTGTACTTTTCCTTTGCCAAAGAAGAGGTCGTCTTTTACGACTCTCTAGTAGGAGGCAACAGAAACTACAAGCCTTTTTGGCCGCAATCGTGTTTGCAGCTGCTGTGAATGCTGATGTTTCTACCTGTGGTGATGACGTTTCTATCCCGTGGGCGGATACTTTCTCACTAATGGGGATTGCATTTACACCTGGCTGAGATCCAATCATAATGCAAGCCATACCTCCGGAGGTGGTCTGGCAGATCCAAGCACATTCTGACCACAATGTGTGCTGTGTGCATTTAATCCTTGAATTACAATGAGTTTTTCTTTATCCAGATGAGATATCCACATACTGATTTCATTTTAATACCAGGTGCAAATGGGGTCTGATTTATAACTTCTTAACTCCATGTATTGTGTTCTCTTTCCACACAAAATCCTTCACTTCTGTAGTATGAATCAATTCGATGACACAAACACAAATCTTGATGTTGTCATTAGTATCACTCACCGGTTGGGAACTGTGAAGAAGCAAACCTAGTAAGCAAGATTCCAGCACCCTCTATCAACGCCAGCAGAATGCCCCCCATGGCTGCAGAGCCTACCATGGCTATTGGTCCATCTAAGGAGAACAGGGAATGTAAGTAGAACTACGGTCCACACTTCACATAGACAAGCAGTTTCAACATATTACTTTAAGCTGCTAGCGGAGTTTGTCTGAAACTGCCTGTAAAAAAGGGCGGGTTTGTAACAATGCAATAACTTTAAATTTAACCACTCAAACCAAATCAAATTGTAACAAATATGTTTAATGAAGTAAACATCTTTGATCATATATTTCTATAAATAGTGGAGATTTTTTATTCCTATGATAGGAGCCCTTTAATGCATCTATGTCTTCCAAGATGAATACATTATGTAACAGATCAAATGAATTCAAGTGCCTTAAATGTAAATGTGCAGCCCACCCCTGTTCAATATCATGAATAGCTGCATCCCTACATCAATCTATGGCATTTGTATGAGGCATCTATATGTTATATGCTGTGTGTTATATGCTGTGCACTAGTGCTGGGTGATTATGGCAAAAATCATAATCACGATTATTTTGATGAGATCACGGTTATTAAACACGATTACTCATTGACTTTGAGAACATCATATGTGTTTATTGAACTTTAACAAGTCTGACTCCTCGAAACCAAAGTGTTTCCGCACGAATGAATTTGTTTTACCTTTCTTCTCGACCAAAGGCTGTCTTTCTGTCGTCTTCTACTAATTCTACCAAGGATGTTTCAAAATAACCTTAGAAACGCGCCGTGGCTCCCTCCTCCCTGTTCTCAACTTGAGCTGAAACTAATGTTTGGGCTTGGGGGGAGGGGCGGAGCGCACCGCTGCGAAGGAAGGGTGCGCTGCATTTACAAAACAAGACCAAATGAGAGCAACACTGCATGCGGCACAATAATCGTTTTATCTCGATTATCTTGTTTTCATGATCGTGGGAAGCCAAAATCTTAATTGAAACTCGATTAATCGCCCAGCCCTACTGTGCACCACTGTCACATAGACCCGAGCACCATTATCTGTTTGTGTTGTAATCTGACTCACTTCTTGCAGCAAGGATAGCTCCAGTCATGGCCCCACTTGTAATTGAGTTCCAGGGATCCTCCTTCCCTCGCACTTTTACCAAACCACAGTCAATCATGGAGAAGAGGCCTCCCCATACTGCAAAGCTACCTGCAACCCAAAAAAGAATTCACACAACTTGAATAAGAAACAGTAAGACAAGCTTTGCACTTCGTTAGGCCAAGGCCTTGTCATACAGTTTCCCGAAATTATCAATGGCCTTTGTTATTCCTTTCACGTGAGGCAGACGACATTCAAATTCAACAGATGTTCTTACCTCCCAACTGTGGGGCTCTGGTCTTGATGGCAGTCAAGCTACCTTTCATTCTGTGGTTCATCCCCTACAAGAGAGAACAGGCAACACAGATCAATGGAAATTCCTCGCCAACTCAGAATAACCACCTTTTTTTTTTTTACTGAAGTGAAATGTCACTCGTTTTTTTTATGGCTTTGCAACCGCTAGAGATGGCAATACAGGATGACATTTGAATGGGAATTCTGTGGGTCCTGTGGAACAGGAAAACCTGGTTCAGTTGTTAGGTTTGATCCTGACAAGACAGGACCATAGGCTTTTGCAGCAGTCAACTTATTAGTTACCTCTATTATGCTTCTTCTGTCTGTTTTATGTACTTCATGGGCAAAAATGTAATGCTAATTGATGAGACTAAGTTGATAGAAAGGGCACACTCATGGGATTGGAATCAAATTGAGTGGAAACTGTCTTATGTCATCAGCAATAACCTAATTAATGCCAAACATACATTAAAGACTTAAAAAAGACTAACGATAGTGAAGCACA
The DNA here is from genome assembly GCA_900302605.1 of Rondeletia loricata. Lineage (NCBI taxonomy): Eukaryota > Metazoa > Chordata > Actinopteri > Beryciformes > Rondeletiidae > Rondeletia > Rondeletia loricata. The sequence goes on from OMLI01022031.1 coordinate 8,550, forward strand.
TTTAAAGGCAAGTTTTTCCTCAATCCATATTCTCTCCAACATAATGCTGCTCAATATTTCTCCACACTATCTCACCCTAAAAAGGTGCAGTAAGTAAGATTTTTGCTGCCCCATAGCACAAAATGACCATAATTGATCTGTGGGGGTTTGATGGGGTTGTCGATCAAGACCAATGACTCAACAATTACTTTACCAGGGGCTGAGATTTCTGGGTTTCAAAACTCTTTCAAGCCCATGCTCTGTTTTGAAACAGAACCCCCCCCTCATTGGAATTTCAAGACCCCCACCCCCAAACACACACATTTTTAACTGCTCAACAACGGAGGACGGTGCTATGAGCAAGCGACAGGTCGCAAGATAATTAATTTTCAAACCAAAAACGTAAATGACAGAGCAGTATTATTACAGTATTTTGCATCATGATGTATTACCTCTTGACTAGGTGTTTCTCTTGGACCTCTGCTCTAATTAGCCAGTTTACTCATCTCTATTGTGAAAATGTGACTTTATTATTTGTGTCAATTACTGGCCACCCTTGCCCAAGGGGACTGGAGGGGGGGCGAGTGGGGGATCTGCCAGAGACCTGTCAATGTTGTTGCAATTCCTTGGTCGCCAACAGAGGTCAATAAAAGTCACAGATTACTTAATACCCCTTTAAAAACCATGCAACTTTTCTCATGAAATCAAACTGCTTTGATAGGGCAGCACAATGCCTTTGTTCAGAGAGCTCTAACTGTGCCATTAACCGTCTAGCAATAAATAAAAGTAGGTGTCAAGTGCATGCTCCAAGCAGGCATCAACCCAGTCTCCAACGTAGAACTACTACAGAAACCTGCTAAATTAGTCTGTGACTGATTAATCACGGCTTTTGTTGGATACAGTGCAGTTAGTATAAGGATGTCACAAGGAGTTACGGTCTGTGAAGGAGGCAATAAGGCAAGGCTATAAGTACAATGTTTATCTACATGACAGAACTTACTGCAGGTGCATTTCTGAAGCCTTTGACTGCCTGGAATATTCCCCCTCCAATGGCCCCCATGGTGAAGGCACCCCCACAATCGTCCACAATCCTCCAGGGGCTAAAAGAATAAAACAATCATTAGTTGAGGTTCCTTATTATATGTTATGAGAGAAATCTATCTTAAAGTTGCACTTTCATGTGTTACATATCATGATCTCAGGTTCAGTCTTATTTGCCCCATAGTGTATGGAGACCGACTTTGTGAACCCCAGGGTGATTATAGGAATACCCCCTTGCTCTGACAGTTATGTCAGCTAGCTGCCACCTGATGTAACACATGTGAGATCAACTCGGAGTACAAGCAAAACCAAATACCCTAGCTCGACATCGACACTGGTAAATACATTGGCTATTAAATCGGACTTTACTCAAGGTACCCCCGGGCTTAAGTTCCCCCTTCTGCTGTTGTGCAATCATCAGCCAGCCACCACCAGATAGCACCTAGCGTTAGGTAGCTAACTTAGCTGGTATGCTAAAGCAGCAGCCTGATCTCACTCACTTCAACTCGGCAGCTAAAATTTAAAAGTGATATCCAATGTAACTTACTTAACAACAGCTGTACAGATTAGATGACTGGAACAATTTAGATGTAATCGTGATTTATAAGCCAGGTGGGTAGGTCATAGCAAAAATCTTACAAGCCCACAAGGTCACTAGCAACGTGATTTAGCAACGAAGGACTAGTGCTAGTGGACACTGCCACTACCATGCTATACACTGTTAGCATCCCTGCTAATGTCAGCTAGCTAGCCGGGTTTGAAGTGGCTCGCTGAAGCTACACACTGTACTGTATAAACAATTAGGCTAACTTCAATTGCCAGTTACATTAAAGAGATTCATTGAGGGGATTCAGTGACATTATATTCCTGTTAGGACTCACCATGGCTCCCTTGCATATTCCTCCATTTTGTTCTTTTGCTGTTCCCTCTGACGTAACGCTCATCGACAACTCTACGTAACGACAAGACGTAATATCTTAAAGGGGCACTTCAAACAAAACTGTCACCTGTGGTAGTGTGGTTTGTTTATCTACTTCAGAGGTTCCCAAACCCGGGGGTCCTTGACAGGGTTCCAGGGGTCCTTGACAGGGTTCCAGGGGTCCTTGACAGGGTTCCAGGGGTCCCTGACAGGGTTCCAGGGGTCCTCAGCAAAATGAGGATTAGTTAAGTGTCAATATTAGGGGAGAAGGGGGTAAGGTGAGCACGTGGGTAAGATGAGCCACCCTTTGTATCTAGTCAGCCATACACACAATTAATCTTGTGATCATAGATTTAGGAAGAATCATTAATTTCCCTGAATCTGTGATGGAAGAGAGCACATGGAGTAAAAACCATGTCAAACATTTTATTGGCTGGACGAGTAGTGAGTCCAGCCCTAGAAGTGCAAATGTCCATGACTGAGTGACTGAGTGAGTGACTGACTGAGTGAGTGATGAAGTTACACCATTGGTCGGCGTCTGATGATGTCATCACATCATGACATCATCACATTATGACATCATCACATCATGACATCATGACATCCACATTGTGACATAATCGTCACTAGGGCACTATGCTATGTCAAGTGATTTCATCATGGTAAACCTATCATGATTCTTGCATCTAAATGAAAAAACAACAACATTTGAAGCTTTATTATATATCAGTTTAAGGCCTTGTAAGGTACAGTATGAGGTCATTAACTTAACATAACTGTGGGCCTGGGCTGTGTGAAGCAGTTTTGCCAAAATGGTGGTTGTGGGTTAAAATGTGCCACTAACGCTGGGGCAATCTAATTACATTCTATTACAGTAGTTAATTAAAAAACTTGTGCTAAAGTGGTATTTTCTAATATTACAGAGCAGGTAT
>OMLI01022068.1:1937-20890 GCA_900302605.1 Rondeletia loricata
TGTGTGTGTGTGTGTGTGTGTGTGTGTGTGTGTGTGTGTGTGTGTGTGTGTGTGTGTGTGTGTGTGTGTGTGTGTGTGTGTGTGTGTGTGTGTGTGTATCATCCAGCTTATTAAAATTGTTGTGAACCTCACGACAGCTTTTACACATTAAGATTGAAATTTCGGATTCATTTGCATCTACACCGTTAATTAGAGATGATTCTAAGTGTTCAGTGACAGCGTTTGCTCAGAATTCTCTTCTTCCTCCCGCTAATTGAGAGTCACAGCCCTTGTGCATATCCAATGAGATTCAAGAAGGGCGGGTGGGCACTTGACAGGTGGGCTCATAATGCCTGGCCCCTTGGGGGATAGAAGGACACGAGAAGTTGTTGCTGTAATTGTTCATGCAGTGAGCTGGCCATCCCTTTTGTCTGCACAGGTCCTTCAGAGATGTGGGGGGCTTCCCCTCTTTGTCTGTGTTGATAACCTGATGGTAAAGTCATTGTTCTTTGTGTTCCACTGCCTTATTCTGCCTGTAGGGATTGGGGCATTCCAGCAGGCCTTGTTGTACCATATTGAATCTTGAGGACAATAGCTTGAATTTAGAGCGGATCAATTTCCTCTGCAAATTCTGTATCCTCGATGTCTGTGTGAAAGGAATATGTACATATGGTGAACAATTGTATTGTGTGTATGTGCGGATGTGTGCGGTGCTTTGGCTGTAACATCTGGCGCTAGTGATTGGTGTGGTGAGCCCTCAAGCCTTTTCATGGGTGATAGATGACACCTATCACAACCTGTCAGCAGGGACCCAGCCAGCCAACTAGCCAACCAACCAGCAACCTGCACTCTTTTATCCTCACCTCCAACTTTTACTGCAGACGGAGATGGAGGGATGGCGGGAGGAGAGAGAGTGACTCATGGTCGTTTATGAATATAAAGATGCACGCAGAGTTATGCTACTTTCCATCGTTGTTACTCTACTGCTTTATAGGAAACAATGTTGCTTATTTATGCCTTATTTCTGAAGTCAAGTAGGATATGGGCAAATTATATGGGTGAATAAATTATTATAAGTAGCATTGGAACAGGAGACGGCCATGTCTGGACAGTGGTTAGTTTTCAGCAGAGGGCCCAGCAGTTTGTGTGCTTTCTGAAACTGCTGAATCAACATCACTGTGCATATGAATGAGCGCTCCAGATAAAGAACCCTCTTCATTTTCCAGATGACTCATTTTATTGGTGTCCAGGAACAAGGCTGTGTTTTAGCTGATAGTCAGAGACCTGCCAACCAGCTTATCTCCTGATTCTATCCTCCTCAGACTGAGACAATAATTGCAATCCATCTATTGTAAATGAGGGGGATTTCTGAGGGAGTCAAAATAAAGGCTAGCCGGCGTACAAGTGATTGACAGATGGTCACTATGGGGACAATGTTGAAAAGTCTTTCTTCTGTCTGGAGAGCACAAACAGAGTTTTTTTTCTGTTTTCTATCTCTCTAAAGCCACACACACACATACACACACGCGCACTGCAAAAACTCACACATTTTAACAGATTAACCAGGGAGCCCGGGATGGGGCTCGACAAAGTGCCGGCTCAGGTGGCTTTCCTCTTGCCTGATAATAATTGATGGATGACTGTGGTGCAGGACACTGACAGACTGGTTGCCTGGCCTTTACCCTCTGCCAGTTCAACCCTTACATGTGTGAAATAGCCAATTACTCCGACGCCTATTGAAAGTAACAGGCTGATGAGCAAATGGCTACTGTGGGACATTGGGGAACCTTGTAGATGGAGGAGGACCGGGATAAAGTTCTGCCTGGAACAGCTGCTGCCACCCTGCCGGATGCTATTGGGCAAGCGGGAGAAGAAAGGGTCAGTTGGGTATTGTCTCCCTCTAACCACGGTGTCCCCGTCCTGTATTGACTTGAAGTTTATGATCCATGATACAATCATGTTATACAGGAGCTAATTTACAGAAATAAATCCTCCTTTTAGAGGCTGTTAAATGGATAATGGAAACAGCGGCGGCCATAGATTCTCAGGGAAGCATTAAACACCATCTTTGCCGGGGAATGGAAAGTCGTATGTCGTGTGGCGAGCTAACGCTAGCCAGCCGTAGGATATTGACAGAACAATCCATCTTTATAAGGGACAGTGAAAAATTCCAATCTATTTCCTGAAATCACATTATCAGAGGCAATATATGACTGCATCTAAATATATACTGGAGATGTGTGAGGAGAGAGAGAGAGAGAGAGGGGGGAGAGGGGGAGAGAATCAGAGAGGGAGAAAGAAGGGGTGTTCTTCTGGAGGGGTACAGTAAAGCATCCCGGACAGAACGGAGAGCAGTCTCTCTTCGTAATTGGACAGGTTATTTTTACACAATGCTGACGTCTTGGGCTGCTCGCTGACGTGTCGCCATATTTCTCTCAAATATTCTTCCTCCTATCTCTCCTTGCCATCTCCATCTCTCTTCCTTGCTTGCACTCTGCCCTCCCTCCATCTCTATCGCTCTCGTTCTCTCTCTCCTTCATTCTCACTCTCTCTCTCTCTCTCTCTGTCTTTCACTCTCGCTCTGACTCGTTTACTCTCTCCATCTCTATCTCACTCTCTCTCCATTTCACCCCCATCTTTTTTTTTGTCCTCCAGCATTTTTCAGTATAATTGACTGATCTTTTGGAGCCTCTTATTTGGAAAGGAGGCGTTGATTGGACGCGGCCTGTTCTTGATGTAACCAAAGCCAATCACTCTGCTCTGATTCAATTCCCCCCTGTCTGTTGGTTCTTCAGTTGGAGGCAAAAGAAAATTGGATCGGGGCATGACGGCATGACGTTATCTTGCGACTTTATTTTTAGATTCCTTGTTTATTTCTGTTGCATTCAATTTATCATCAAAAGACGTCATTACGGTGAATATCTTGACTCCGTTTCCCACATGCACAAGCTCCTAAAGGCATTTCAAGCTGCCCATCAGTCTGATTCAATCATACCAATATGAGCTCTGTTACGTCCACTCAAGACTTCAAAGATGGCCTTGCTTACCCTTGGATTCTGTCTGACAGGTGGGCGTACCGAGCCTTCCCGAGCCCGGCGCCAGCCAATGGTGATGGATGACCCATAATACATCTCTCTGCTGCTGGGTGGGTGGTGGACCTTCTCAACTATTGGTCTATCCATAAGTAAAATGGAGTTTACTGCACATTGAACTCTACATAATGAAGCATATGCACAGAACACGGCTATTTTGCATCATAAGGAATAGTGTCTCTTTGTGCTATCGATACCTCTAGTCTGATTATAATGCATTAGTTGAAGGATCATTTCAGTTGCCAGAGTATATTTTTTGTGTTGATGGCTCATAGACCTCCTGGCAGTGTCGGGGTGTACCGCATATCTATTACTGATGCTGTGATTGACATGGGCAATGGGGCCTGGGATTGGAGATGGCGGTGGAGAATGTTGGTGTGAGGCAGAGTTGTGTTCCCTTCATTAGACAGGCCGGGGGAATGCCCCGTTGACCCGATACTGACCCCTCCAACACAATTACGAGCCACAGGCCTGGCGCCGGTTATTGATGCCCATCACAGACATGATGCAGCTGCACAGGGTTACCTTCTCACTCACTAATGTGAGCCCCAGTGTGTCAGACTCACTGAACTATGGAAACACACATTAAAAGAAAAACCAGATGAAATGGTACTGGTACTATGCATGCAGTGTCTTCTGGATTGGAGACAAGAGACTGATTGATTGGAATTCGGTTACTAAATGGTTTTGGAAAAGGAAGACAAAATGAATAATGCAATGTAATGGATTAATGTATGATGGTTGAACTTCTCAGTCGCTGTTTGAATGAAAGCAAGCAGTGTAGTCACTGCACATCCCTGCATTATAGTTAGTGAGGTGCCATTGGAAACTGGATTGTTATAAACCTAGAGAAAGGTGCCAAAGGATATTGCAGCGTGATTGGAACAAACACCACTGATATAAACAGAAGAGAGTGCTGGTGGGGTGTTACTTGGTGGATCTCACATCTCTGATATGGGCCTCTCTCCCTCTGTCTCTACCTGCTGTAATTGTCTAGCAGTGTGTTGGTGCCCAACTGTACCTTGTTGCGGTGTTTGTGATGTAATATCCTGGGCTAGGGGTTCGGAGTAAGGGGAAAAAACAACCTGCTGCTTTTGGTTATCTTCTCATTTTCCCCTCAGCAAGTTGGCATTAAGCCCACATTCAGCTCATTGGATTTTCTCTACCTCCTCTTGTAAAATGAAACGTGAAGTTGTGTTCCCCCTTCCTCTCTCACTTTGCAGGTTGTAGCTCTCGACAAACTTTGCAGCCTGTGATCTATATAATGCCTCTCCTCCTTCTTGAGCCGCAGGAAAGCGGTCTTATTTTATGCCGTATCACTGGCGTGGTGCCATTAAACCTACCCAGACTGCATGTTGGCCATAGCTCTGCATGGCTCTTGATTCCAAATTGACCTTAGGAATCCCCATTTTCTACCTCTCAGGGGTAATAGGTGAGGCCCACGTTAACGAGCCTTTGTCTCTGCTCACTGATGGAGGGCGTACGGCTCTGGGAAAGTGGTCTGCGTGATTAGTAAATTGTAGCTAATTAGATAGATGGAAGGGTCACCGGCAATGATAAAGTCAGGGGAACCACTGAATGATGGGGGGTGTCGGCCGATGCTAATAAAGAGAGAGTGCTCAGAATAGCATTGGGTTTGTAGTGGCCTGTAATAGATAGTCATTAAGAGCTATTAGAAATGACCAGACAAAGGCAAAACTGTGCTTAGCTGCCTGTCACTCCCCAGAAGCATTCTGCGTTGGCCTCAGTAGTAAATGGCGAGGAGTGGACTGATCTGTTAACTCTTCAGCGCCGGTAAGAGGAGTCAATGAGGTGGACTGCTAGATCTAATACCAGTGTGATCTGCTGGGATTGTAAGATGCCGCGGCGGAGTGATTGTTCATTTGCGATTTCACGATCCGGGCATCAGTCCAATCCATCCAATCAAAAAGAGATTGTGCAGGAGGTTATGCAGGAAGACGTGAGGCTGATGATGTGGGTGGAGGAGAATGAGAAGATGAATCACATATATGATCCCAACTGAAGAGATTAGATCCATATCAGGGAGAACATGCAGCGGATCTTTCTCCACTATCACACATCCGCCTCTTATCTGACTTTGATTCATGTTCCAGCGAGATACAATCAGAGGGGGGGGGAATGATCGTATCTCCAAACAATGGGCTGCAGTGCAAGCGATGTTATATCTGACAGACCGTATTCAAGGCAACTCAAGGAGACTCCTGGTGTGCCTTGCTGTTTTGAAGAGTTTGCCCTCTGCCTAGGTTGGCTTGTAGCAGGTGTGTGAGCCGGCTCCCTGTGTCGGCTACGGCTGACCTCTCTGCACTAGGACCGGGCAATTAGTCCACAAAATGGCCGACCGTAAATCTCCTGCGGGGAGGGTTTGGCAGGGCCACCCGGGGGTGAGCTCCACAACGAGGAATTAAACACACAGTATTAGCTAACAGCAGTTTTATGATGTGAGGAGCAGCGCAGGGTGAGGACGGGGCAAGAATGCTCCTCTGCAGTATTATCTAGTCATTGTTTTTGATATATTTCTGTTTACACTAGGTCTGACAATAGCGCCCAGCAAATGTACCACATAATGAAGTCCATTATAAAAGATTGGACTCAGAACCGGATGGCATTGCTGAGCCAAGGCAAGTCATCACCAAATGAACAATTCAGTTTACTTGTGAAAGGAGAAATATAACTAACATGTTGATAGTATTGCTGTTAGTATGTTAGTATTATAGCATATTGAATCATTACTTTGCATTTATTTGCACACGCACGCACGCACACACACACACACACACACACACACACACACACACACACACGTGCGCACACACAGACCAGTACAGTACAATACATTTCATTCACGCTTGGTTGGTTTGCAATACTTTACTGTAATGCAATGCGCAAACAAACAATGATCTGAAATTCAAATGACACGCCAACGATATATGTAGCATAAACAGTATTACTTGGTTGAGACAATAATGCAATGGGCACGTATAGGAACATAATTCATCTGAATAACCTTTTCAGTCAAAGCATTACAAGCTGTTGAATTTCCACAGGACCACTTCCAGGTATCATGCCGTCTCTCTCCCCCCTGCCTTGTCATGTGTGGGGAAACGGGGCCTGAATCTCCCAGCACAGCCCTTGGTGGGCAAAATCTAGAGTGTGTTGGTTTGTGAGGACCGGAGGGTTTGCTGTGAGCTTAGTGAGGGGGGGTGGAGAGGATGGAGCGCTCTTTGACTGATTGTGTGTTGCCTCTTCCCTCATAACCATTGGCTGATTTGTGAATATTGTTCCCCTTAGGTTTAATCTACCACGTGCTGTGAGGCGGAAACTATTCCCAGAAGGCTGCCGGAGGGGGCTGTTAATTTATCTCCTGTGTATTAACATTGTCTTGGCAGGAGAGCGCGCCCCGACCCTCTCACCACCGAGCAAAGTAAACGGGGGGAAATACTGACCTGTGTTGACCCAAAACCTTGATGGACTCCATTAAAAGATGGGCCAGGGGATCTGAGGGCATGTTTGATCCTTTTTTACGATTTACCCCCCGAGACCTGACAGATATTTATCCGGAGATACAGTTAGTTATCCCCCGGTGTATGTCTGTAGGCCTACACTGACGGATCCTCTTTGGGGTCACCCCTGTAGGTTCGATACGGCGATATTTGATTAACAGTACGTCGGGTTGATTTCTCAAGGGCATGTGACCGGACAAAAGACATATCGGTATGGAGGCGCGAAGACCTGGGATGCCCTAGTTCAGGGTCACGGCTGAACGGTTGTCCCACATGAGTGGTGAGAGGAGCTGAAGATGTCCTCCAGCTATTCGAGGTCCATCAACCATACCAATGGAGAAATCAATAAAACACAAGGCCCAAGATGTATAATCTCATTAGATGGCCGCTACTAAGAAATATGGCCTTTTATGATAATGCAGTGACTTCTGCAGTGTAGATTTAGAGCTCAGATTGTATTGTATTGTAACGCTTTTGTATCTGTCAGCTGTTTTGCTGCTTCAGCTGTTGCACTTATTGCATTACTGAATCTCTCTCTGTGAATTTGTGATTGTCTGTTGTGTTCTGATATGAAACCTTCTTGTTGTGACCCTCTTCATTTGAAAGGGCCATCTCTGCTCTGTCATTCAGAGTGCTCACCACAGTATGGTCGGATAACCTCTTGCAAGGGGGGGGGTTACCTGGCTGCGCCGCCAGCAGAAGGGGCCCCGTTTTTCAGATGAATCTCTGCAGAAGACTTCTTTGTCATAAGCTCTGTCAAACAGCCGGGGTTGCCATGGTGACGCCAGCAGGGCCAGAAAAGCTATCGTCGAGAAATGCTCGCGGACCCCAACACTTTATCATCTGACATTCAATAATTTGGTGTTGATAATAACTGGAAAATCAATGGCTATCCCTCGGGATACAGTGAGGTGGAGAGACAGACGGAGGCAGTGAGGGCTCGGCGGCGTTTACGTATTTGTTTCCGTGTTCTACGTCAAGGAGCGCAGATCAACAGGGATTCTTCACTCTTTAACGTCCAGGTTCAGGTCCCGTTGTGGACAGTCGGCAGATGTTTAAACACAGCCGATGGTAACTTTGAACTGACACGGCCGTATAAATGTAGTATAGTGGTTTACGCAGTATGTAAATGTGAGAAGCAACTGTGTCAGATCTCAATTTAATATTCCGATTGTGAAGCCTCTGTGTGAAATATTTGCCTCATTTGGTATTCTTTGATCAAGATCAAATCCACCTAGACTTAGATTTGCAGACATTACTGTTTGTTCTCTCGGAGATAACAGTGGGGAAAGCAATACAGTGTTTGCAATCAAACGTTTCAATGGCTTGTGAAATTGTCTTTTCCTTGTCTTTTGTGGACATCCTTTAAAAAAAAAAGTGGATAGACCCATGTTTGATCAATGTGTTGCTCTTCTCAAACACGGATGAAACCACAAGAAGCACACAAGAATGGAAGACAGTGCCCTGGAGTGTGTGTGTGTGTGTGTGTGTGTGTGTGTGTGTGTGTGTGTGTGTGTGTGTGTGTGTGTGTGTGTGTGTGTGTGTGTGTGTGTGTGTGTGTGTGTGTGTGTGTGTCTGTGTGTGTGTGTGCGTGTGGTCACCATTAGCATATAAAACCACAGGGTCAGTCCAGCCCTCCTCTTGCTGCCTGACCTCAATGTCATGTGCTTGTGTTCTTCAGGCAATATCCTGACCCACGGATTTCACTCAATAGCCATTGCCTTCATTCCTTACATGTCCCCTTATTGCTCATGCTAATAACTACACGCTCACACATTATCCAGGTGTGTTGTGTACGTAAAGAGCCCTTGAGATAACAGCGCCTGTAATTAAACGGGGTGTTATTAAGTGCCAAATGGATACAAACAGCAGACTCTATTGTGCTACAGGACCTGGAGATGTGTTTGCTGTAGCCAACATTGAAACATTACCCGTCAGACATTATCTGATCCGGTCTCCTAAATTGGAGTGCCAACACACCAGCGTGCGGCACAGCATGTTAAATCACACACGTCTGCCTCTCTCGCTCTCTTTCCTTTTGGTTGTCGTCTGCTCTTGTTTTCTTATCGGGAGGACGGAAAATAAGATTCCTGCCCCCTGGGTATCATCATAATTCCAGACTAATCTGTGTGTGCTGAAAAACAAGCGAGCGATCCATCTGCAATTCTGTTATTACCATCGGATCTGCGGCCGTTCTCGCTCTGGAGCGTCGCTGTTTAGGTGAAGGTTTTAAGCGTATCCTCAGGCCGCTCCCTGACTCGCTCCCACCCTGCACGGCAAGGAACAGAAGGAGCCGAAAAATAGCACAGGAAATGAATGTGTGCACGAGGCTGGCTCAAGCGCTTGGAGGAGCACAGTGAACTAGCCCATCACAACACAAATTACAGAGTACATGAAGGGTGCCGGTGGAGGCCCGCTGCCACATGGATATGGAGCAAACACAAATTACCGTGCCGCTGCCCAAGGCTGACTAGATTGAGATTGTCTTTGTTTTGTATGTTTTCCATCTTTTCCAAATCTTATTATTTTCGCCTTACTGCTTCGGGGGACTTGAGAAAATGCCGTCGGTTGACTTGAGAAGACCTCGGCGTCAAGGTCATATTGCCAACGCACCGCACGTGGTATCGTTACATTAAAGCTACCAACTGAAAATATAAATGACAAATAGGAGAGGGAGAAATGTCTGTGTCCATTTTGTAAAATTTAATCTATTCCGTGGACGTGTAACTTTTATGATTCAATTCTGCTGCCAAGAGCTGGCGAGACACAGAGCAGAGTTTCACATTTGTTTCTCTCCGAAGGTCAATGTGAAAATGTCCACATGTGGTTGAAATCAATCTGTAGACCTATTGAGAAGGCAGACACGCAGGATCGTGGTTCTCAGTGACCCGCCGAGTGAAACCATACATCTAATCTCAGCTGGCTGATTGGACATGTGTCACGGCTGCTCAGTTGCATGCTTGAAAATGTTAATTTCTGGCCGGGTTTTGGCACAATATCGCCCCATTTACATCGTCATAAGTGGGCAAATGAAACGAGTCAAACAGCTGTTGGATGTATTTTATGTGACTCTATCTCAATGTGACATTTGGAAAGGACATAAGGACCCTGGTGTGGTGTCACTGAAATGAGATGGCCCTTGTTCTGTAGGTGACATTGCCCCCAAAAGGCCTTACGCAGGACAATGAGAGGTTATGTGTTTTCTGTTATGCTAGAATCAGCATACGACTGAATAGATGGAGTAGAATAGGCTGGTGTGGAGCCTAACCCGTTTGCCCTCTGTGCCGATTGTCTCTATAGATCTGCTTTCTCTCTTCAGGAGGAACAAAACTCTCTTCCACAATCAAAGGTGTATTGACTGTGTATTGACGGCTGCTCAGCCAGCAGCGGGCAGAGTGTGAAATCAATGACGTGCCTGTTGTACATGTTTGCTGCTTGTTGTCAGTGAGACATTGCCACCTTGAGCTTCAGTGACTCTCGCCAAAAATGAATTAACCCTCTTTATTTGCTCTTTATTTTGGTACAACATGGTTCAAAAAAGAAAAATGCTCACCCCAAAACAAGCCGCAATGAAAACGGCTGTGTAAAATATCTGCCCCTGCCCAATGCTAACCTGAAGTCAGTGCAGGTGGACAAAGACAAGAGGTGGAATTTGTTACAGTATTTATTCGGTAACGGTATTTATTGTTGCTGAAGACCCTCTTTCTTTCCTTCCAGATTCAGCGTCAGTGTTATCTCACCATCAAGTCCAATGGCTTTGTAATCCTTTTTATACACCTGCCCAGTGGAAGGACATACGGCTGGGGGGCTTAGTGGTCTTGGTACAGTACAGATAATATGATAGAAAGGCTGGGCCCCGGTGAACAAAGGGCTTGTATCTGGCCACAAACACCATTAGCACATCAGGCAACAAGAGCGGGCAGACCTATGGACCTCGAATGTCTCTCTGTTAGATCTACAGAATTAGGACACATTTATTTGAAACGATTACCATGCATCACGGGGTCGCAGGGAGAACTTGAACAACCACCAAGGGCTAAATATAGGGGAGAGGAGAGGAGACAACAGCCAACATTCCCCCTTCTCTCTTTCTCTTTCCCTTGTTTCTCCAGAACTGCAAGGAGGCTGGTGCAAGTCACCTGACTCGGGTTGTCCCGAGGGTGCCTTGCTACATGGGTGGAGGTGGAGTCATGTTGTCGTAACACACACAGCGGTGGTTAGTGAGGGCCAGACGCTCTGCAGCCCAGGGGGGGTGAGAGGGACTGTGAAAGAGGACAGGGGTTTCCAACAGAGGAGGTGGTGGGAGCGTCTTGTCTTTCACCCACTGCTCCCCTCACTCTCCTCTTCTCCTGCAGCTGAAAGTGTCAAACTGAATGTTTCCTCTCTGAAAAGGTCACTTCTCTTACATGTGTTAAACTGTTGTAGCGTGTGTTGCTCATTCACTGAGCCACACCTGGTTAACACATGACATGCTGAAGAAAGTGGGAGTATGGCCACCAATCGTCACGAAAGAGGTTTGTGCACAGCTAAAATGTGTTTTAAAAATGTGTTATTCTGATCGTGCACCTTTCGTCTAGACCAACATAAAATGTCCTTAGGTCTTGGTAGGTATTGGCAACACCTAGCAGCAACACTCTGTCTTATATGTTATCTAGATCCTTGACTTAACTGAATGCTTGGCACATGTCACCTCCTCAGCATTTCCAAAGCACATCCAATGTCACCCAAAGCAGGAGCTTCCTGTCTGATGTGTGTTTCATCCTCACGCAGGCAGGGGGGAATCTGTGTTAACCATGCTTCATGTTGGACGTGTGTGCCGCCTGGTGTGTGTATGTCACATGCTGCTTTGTGTAGAAGTGTAGGAAAACTTGGTGTGATGATTCATTGAAGAGGCTCATTAGTAGCTTGGTTAAGGTTTGCCACAAACATGTCTATCTCATGAGCATTTCTACCTCAAAACGCCAATACACACAGCTCAAACAACAAGGCCTGCCAAGCTTTGTCACAGTTTATTTTTACATGTCCCCATTGATTTACACGCAAACAGGGATTGTTGGTTTATGGTCAGAAATAATGTCTAGGTTACTCAAATCAAGTCACATATTATTCTACATTGGATTTTTTGCATAAAATGTTTAGGGAGCTAGATACATAAATACAGTGGTGTTATTAGAGCTTAACATCTTATGCCAATCAGAGGGTCAGATGACTCAGTAATCCATAATGCATCTCAGTCATTTCCATGGTTTAAAGATAAAGACATAGACACACAAATATAAGTCTAAATTGATTAATTTGTTCAGGCTATGAATTAGACGGCCATTATGTTGATTGCTTGAAAAGTGTTATCATGCAAGGCAGCCTCTATGCTTTTTATATCCACAGCCATTGTTCCCACATGAATGAATGATTCAGGCCTTTTAAATTATTGATTGTCACTGAGAAAAGATGTTTTGGTTGGCTTCCCACGGTCTGGTCACACTGGCCTCGAAGCACCCACCTGTGCATGTGTGTGTGTGTGTGTGTGTGTTGGACCAGAGCTGTCATCAGAGGAGCAGGCTGTGACGATGATTCATTCATAAAAGGGCCTCATTTAATTATTCCCAAACAGGTCACGTCAATACCCAGGAGGAACGACTGCTATGCGGTGCCAGTAGGTGATCAGATCTGAGCTGTGCGTCACATCGCAAGCCCCTCTCAGATCCCCGCTGCTCTGCATCCACGTGAATAGGATTTCAATCTTCAAAGCTCACACCAAAGAGAATTTTCCACCCGCCTGACATGTCAACGCTGGCCTAATAAACCTGTTTGTGTATTAAACGCACTGGAGATACTTGGTATTCCTCGCAGGCGTTGCCGTAGACACTACCGCCGTGCGATCACTGCTCCTCATCAAGTCCACTGCTCTTATAAGACGCTCTCATGTTTGTTGTCAAGGTTACCATAGGCTTACGCAAGTGACGGAAACAAACAGACGTCTTTATGCCATCTTCAGTGGAGCACTCTAAGGATCTCTGACATGCACATTAGCCTGGGCTGGTCCCCACTTTGCTGTCCCTGTTTCCATTCCTGCTAAGCTTCGTGTTTAATGGGTCTAATCATATTGCTCTGATCTCGGCGGTATGTAAGTCTTAAACGCAGGCTTCTTACATGAGGAGCAGGTAATCCTCCCTCTCCTAAGATGCCAGTGAAGAGCTTTCGTGAAAATAGCCGTGATTGGCAACCACGAAAGTTTCCTTGAAAAGTTGCTGAGTGGAAATAGAAAAGCGCACTCCACAGTAGCTGTTTTACAAGTCATTCGAATAAAATGCGTCTCAGCCTCTTGAGTCAGATGTGATGGAATATTGAATTGATCCAGCTTTTGTGCGCTGATGAGTGACGGTCGATGGTATTTATCCTAGGACATGAAATCGATAGAAATGCAGTTTGTGGGCAGTGATTGTGATTTCATATTCCACATTGGCAGTGGTCTGATTGGTTGTGTTGTTCTTGCTCATTTTGACGTGTGTGTGTGTGTGTGTGTAGTGTATGTATGTGTGGTGTGAGAGAGAGAAAGAGGCAGGCATGTCTGAGAGCATGAGGGCTTACAAGTCGACCATATATATATCTGCATTACACACTTCGCTGAAGGTTATACCTCCATGTGTGAGGTGAGCTCAAATATCAGTTTGTCAGAAATACAACTGAAGAAATCTCAAAATACTCCCATCATGGTGAGAACGAATCGCTTTCCCATGCCCCTCGATGCGAGGCCCATTAACTGAGCGTGCGGACACGATCTAGGGCTCTTTTTTTACTCGGGCAGGCAAAGGGCAGCCCGGATGATAAACGACTGCTGGACAGTAGGAAAGGACAGTGGGGAAGCCGAAAGGACACGAGTGGTGGAGAACTAGACAGAATCACTGAAAAACACACTGTACGTACAGTGTAGCTGCTTTCATTTTTTTACATTTATGTTCAACAGTTAATTTGATTTCATTAGTTTATGGTTGATTTTTACCTTTGATCATAGTTTCCTCATAAACATAAACAGTGTACCAGGGGCAGGCACAAACTGATACATTATAAATACAGTCACCTTGTCAGAAAGTAAATGGTTTTACTAAACGTTAGTATAATGTGCCAGTCTTGCCCTCGGGTCACGCTGGAAATGCAGTCTCAGGTAAACTCGCCCTGTCAGAATGTAAAACCCACGGCCGTAAAGCGCCTCGGGAGAGCTTTTATCAGTCTTAATGCACTCTTCAGAGAGCATCCTTCACTCTGCATGTCCCATTGAGAGGTGCTGCTTGACCGCAGGCAGAGGCTACTGTATCAGTCTCGCTTCACAGATGATGAGAAAGACCATTAGGCTGACCGATGGGCATCTTAACCTTTAGGGGTCACTGAGTGCAGCATCACAGAGTCATGGTCATCCAGACCTGTTCACTGAGTACGGTTGTTTACGCGCATTAGTTAGGTTAGTTACGCTCTAAAGCCGAGATGCTGATACAGCGATGGCTATGGTCAGCACATTCTCAGTCTAATGTTTGTCTCTCTACACAGAAAACGCGTTGCCTTTGACCCTTGATGGTTCCGGGTTTTCCAACTGACCATGAACAACTAGACTGTCCTCCATGCTCGCAAACCCTTAATAGCGTTCACTCCATAGTGTACTGCTTGTGAGGACTGCCTCCGACTCACATTTTCATCACAGTCCATTGTACCGCAAGCAAACACAGCACTCCTGTTCACCAGATGCAATATTGTATCCCCGCTTCCCGGTCTCCCAACAAGAGCCTTTGATGTCAAATTGACACTTTAGTTGAACAGCTCTTGGTGGATTTGATATTGCCAGGCAACTGCAGAAAACCCACTCCTCATGGAGTCTTCAGGATGAGGAGCGGATGGTAGTGAGGATGGAGACGGTGGAGGAGGGCTGGGTGGTGGAGACGAGGTGGGAGAACGGTGGATAGTATGAAGCTGTATGATGTAGGTTGCTGTTTGGCTTGCCTCCAGGCAGTGGAGTCAAATTAAAGCCCCGAAAATCGGATTACGGGGTCCCGGGGGGGTGGGATGCCCAGTAGCCAGCTGATGAGCGCTCATCTACTCTTAGCTCTACTCTGCTCAGCGAGCCCCGCCGTTGGCTGGGAGGCCAATTTGTTAACAATTATTGCTCGTTAGTGTAGCTTCCTGCTAGCGAAACGGAGTTCCATGGCTGATACAATAGCCAGGGTCTATTGTCTTGTAATTATCACAGTTTGAGAGAAGGCAGTGGTGGATGTGTTGTCTTTGGCTTTGCTGATTGCCAATTTGTTGTGAGGACCCCATTATCAGTGACACCTGTGATGCCTACCGAGTTATACATTTATAATTCATTTGTGTCTCTACTGCATGCCGTTTGTCATCCCTAGCAGTCTGTATCAATTCATGTTAAACTTTTCTTTTACATATTCAGTGCTGTTACACAACAAAGCTGAGGCCCATTCAACGTCATACAATGTATACACTCATTTTGACATGTCTTGGATGAAATATACTGAACTCGACTGATGCAGAAAGATTAGCTATAATGTTGACTCTCTCATCTCTTCATTATGTGCATCAAATAGGAAACTATATCCTATTCTCATTATGTGCTGAAATGCCTTTTTCCCATTGATATCTCCGTGACCTTTGCGATGCTTTTATTCAAACGTGCATCGTAAATGAACACTATCCTCCACTCATGAAGCAGTAGGGAACCCATTAACCTAGAAAACCTCCTCTGCTCGCTGTATGCAGATGCAACATCGGTGCAGTCAGTCAGTCGGCCCGGCCCCGGCTCCTCAGAGGTGCTGCTCACACAAAGGAGCTTATTGTTTAACTGTGCCTCAGTCTTAATGAACCGGCGCTCTCGGTCCCACACGCTCCTCCCTCCTCACCGGTCCCCTCCCCTGCTCGCAACCTCCCTCATGAATATCCCAAACCGTCGCCCTCATTATTCATGAGCTGGTATCAGCGTAGTCATGTGCGCCGAGGCTGAGAGGGAAAAGGGGGGAGTGTCTCAGCGAGCGAGAGTCACAACTCCGGCGTGCGAGTGTGTGTATGCGTGTATGGGTCTGTGAGAGAGAGAGAGAGAGAGAGAGATAGAGGAGGAGAGAGGGAGAGGAGAGACGAGAAGCAGCGGCCGATGCTGAAACCGCTACTACTACTATTACTGCCACTGCCACTGCTGAAGCTGCCACCACACCAGAACCTTCATCTGTCACACTCAGCTGGAGCTTTCTGTATCCCAAGCTGGGGTTGTGTGTGTGTGTGTGTGTGCATACGTGTTTGGTTACGAGACTGTGTGTGTGTGTGTGTGAATAGGAATGCCTGAGAGAGATGCTTGCTAAGGAGTGACTGATGAGAACCAGCACTCCGGTGTGGAGGGTGACCCCCTGTGTCCGTGCCACTGCTCGGGGAGAATTGGACGCCTGGCGTTTCCACGACGACTATAATGGGCTGCAATCTGTGCAGTTTACAGAAGCGAGAGGAACACTACAAGCTGCTGTATGAGATTGCACAGGTGAGCGGAGGCACCGCCGGCTCTGGCATGCAGTCATCGATTGTGTGTGTGTGTGTGTGTGTGTGTTGTTTATGATCCATTATGCGTGCTGTGCAGAGAGCAGTTCTAGGCTGCTGCCTCTGAGCGTTGTTTTGGGGGGGAAAGGCTCTAAACCAATAGCGGTGGCATCGTTGGAGTCTTTTGGAGAGAAGATGAAAAGGTGTGAATGAGGGATTGATACGCTAAATGAAAATGAGGCAGCGTAATGGAGAGTGAGGCTCCCCGCTCACCAGCAGATGTGTTTGGAGTAATGAGCAGTTGCTTAGAGAGCTGCTGGTGTGCAGCCCATCCATCCTGCCAGAGGAGCTGTGCTGAGGGAGCAAGTTTTTTAGACTGTGGTTCAGACACACGCTTACCTGAGGAACATTTCACATTTTAGATTTCTGAACCCTCGGATGATCCAAATGTTCGGAATGTTTGGATCGAAGGTGTTTGGTCTTTTATTACGAAAGTTTTCATTTGACACGTTTCCCGTTGCTGTGAGAGTTCAATCTAATGCCAGCAGTTAAATTTTTTCTACTTCTTGGTCTTGATGCTCTTGATGTAAAATAAAACTCTTAGTGCCCCAAAGCAATATACATTGATGCAACTCTTTCAGCATTTGACTATACCGTTTGCATCTGTCTCATTCATACTTAGTTAGAGCTCTAATGCAACATCAGGTGAATTTTGCCCTGCCTGTGTGGTTACAGGATTCATACGCAGTATTTCTACAGTATCCTTTGCTATTATATAAAACATCACCGTAGAGAATTTTGTCATGTAACTGACAAAGTGGCTGAGGGGAATATCTTGTAGACTGACGAGGGGAAGAGGAACAGCACCAAAGCCAAGCATTCAACCGAGCCACGTCCAGTCTCCCTCCTGTCTCCCTCCAGTCTCCCTCCTGTCTCCCCATCAGCCCTCCTCGTATGACAGGCTAATAACCGTGGCGCTCAGTGTCTCCTGGAGCAGAGTAGTGCTCGTCCCCCCTCCAATAGAGCCGGCCTTCATGCCACTGCGATCACAGCCTCATTAGTCGTTTCATACAACCATCCTGTGCATTAATTAGACGTGAAATATCTCTCTTTACCCTTGTGGAGAGATGGGAGAAACGGAGAGGGGGAGGTAAAATAGCTGGGTTAAGCGCTGCCTGTGGCTTTCAGCTCAGTGTGCAAGTGGAGACTCTGCCAAACTCAAGTGATGGGACTGTCACTGCCTGGAAGTGGAGCTGCTGGACGGATCAGAGCGAGCTGCTACATTTGGATGTGAGCTGCGAGCTTCTAGATCGGCAGCGAAGGAGGTTGCGTTCGCTAACGGGCGGTTTAATATCAGCGAACCGAGTATTGTCACGGGGCCAGGGAGGATGAATAGGTAGCCACCGCAGTGCCCGCTCTCCTCAGAAGGAGCATAAAAATAGTGCTGTCTCTGTGCTTATCTCGGCTTTCGCGCCTCCCTCCGCTCCAGCTGTTGAGAAATCGCGTCGACTCCTTCTCTCAAGATTGGGGGGATCGGTATCCGCCAAGTGGGCCAGACCCCCAGGGGCACGCTCACTGTGCCCCACCGTTGACAGGGGCTCTCCGGTATGTCTGTCCACCCACTGATATACCGAGCCAGTTCAGGCGAGAGCTGCGACATCAGCACCTACTTTCTGAGCACCACTGTGGGAGGGAAGGAGAGACGGATGTGGAGCATGGAGGATAAAGAGTGGGATGGGAATAGAGAGTAAGCCATTAAAAATGCAGTTGTTTAGAGAAAGAGCGAGGGAGGGGAGAAGGGTAACAGGGAAATAAAGGAGGGAAGAAAACAGGAGCGACTTTTTACGTTCTTCAGGAAAACGTTTCACTTAAAAACCAACAAACACCAACATGTAAAGAAGAAGAGAAAGACAGACAGGGAGAGCAGTGTCCTCTGGGTAGCGGCGCCCTCGCCGCAGCCAGGAAGTGTGTCACTGTGTCTTTGTGGTCAGGAGAAGTGTGTTGTGACAGGGGGAAGCTGTGCTCGCCGCTCACACCGCCGCCGAGCTAATCCTCCTCTTCCTCACACATCTCTCTCGCTTCCTCTGCTCTCCCTCTCCCTTTTGCACTCCCGTTGCTTTTTTCCATCATTCTCCCCTCCTCGCTATTTCCACTTTACTCTCTCTCTCTGTCTCTTTCTTGTTCTCTGTCTCACACACACACACACACACACACACACACACACACACATTTTACAGAAGGCTGGTTAAGCATGAGTATGCAGAGTCGGTGAATGCGTGTATGCAAATGAAGTGGAGGTGGTTTGGCGGTGTCACAGCGTGACTGCCTGGCCTTGCGGCAGGTTGATGCGAGGAGCAGGAGTCAGTCACAGCGGTTGGTTCGCCTCCTACCTCCCTTTCCCTTCACACACAGAAACTATTTTGACACTATCCCTGTCCGCCTGACCCCACTAGCTGTGGGAGATTTATGAGAAGCCGGCTCCCTCCCTCTCTCTCTCTCTCTCTCCATTTCCCCTCTCTCTCTGTTCTCACGGCTGCGGGTGTTCTGCATGGAAATGTGCTCACCTTTCTCAGCTGGCCTGCGAAGCTATCTCACAAAGCTGACATTTTTTATTTATTGTATCTGCTTTCTCGCCTGACCAACAGGACACGGGGATTTTCTTCCAGCCTCGCTCTTTCCCTACTGCCCCTTTCTTTTTCTTTCTTTCTTTCTTTTTGTCTTTCTTTCTTTCTTTCTTTCTTTCTTTCTTTCTTTCTTTTTTTCCTTTCGTTCGTTCTTTCTTTATTTCTTTCTTTCTTTCTTTCTTTCTTTCTTTCTTTCTTTCTTTCTTTTTTAATCA